>JAQIWH010000463.1:0-49278 GCA_034695005.1 Cryptops parisi | reverse complement strand
TTCAAATAACTAATTGAATCTGGTTATAATTCACATTTTAGTTATGCTAATGTTGTTATGAAAACTGGTGGGCAACAATAGATTTTATTTTATGTTATTTATTTTACTAATTCCAATGTTTATTTTTGCTTATTTCAGTGTTGCACATATTCTCAAATATTATGCAGTTAATTATTGAAGTATTTTCACAGCTCTAATGCGTTTCCAAGCTAAATAAAGTCAATGTTTCGACTTTCGTCAGTGCTCTGGTCCCAATTGTGACGAAAGAGTGAGGTATGCCTGTATAATACAAATTGAACTATGCATAAAAACAAACGTTAAAAAATCATTCAAATTTAACAGATTGAAAGAGATTAAAAATCCTCTTCTCTTAAGAAAAACGACTAGCCGAGTGTTGCTGGATATCAATTTTTGCATGGTCAGCAAGAGTAATTTTGTTTTCTGCTGAAATTGTGTAAAAAGGTTGCATACCAACATCTTGAACAACTTATAAGATTATCATCTAACATACGCTAGCTTGGTAGTTCTGTATTTTATTTCTGTGAAATTTGTTTCAAAGCATCACAAATTTCAAGGCTTGGTTTTGTCATTTGAGTTTTAGGGCAGCCAAAAGTTTCTTAGTATAGATGGCTCTTTTGAGCCATCGCACATAGTAATTGTGCAAGGAAGATCTAACACAAACCACGAATTGACAGACAAAAAGTAGACAGTTTTTTAAAACAAACATGTAATGAAACTTATTGAAAATCAGTTTCGATTTTAAAGCCACCAATAACAGTGGACTTGATGATTTTGCTGGACAGGGCAACCACGATGATTCATCACTGTGACACATGGAGTGCCCATGGTTCAATTAGCTTCCAACTGATGCAAATTTCAGAGCTCTAACACAGTTACAACAAACGTTAGAGCAGTTTGGCTATAGCATGTGATCAAATTTTAACTTAATATCTTGGAAAATATAACACTTAAAAAATTAAGTCTGAATCTTTGGGAAGATTTTTTTTCGAGGTGTTGGTTGCCCTAATGATAATGTAGCTCATTCCATTGCTTCATTGCATTAGAAAGAAATCTTTTATTTCTAGACGATGATGCTGTCTGTTATTTCAAACAATTATCTTCTCAATTTTCGTATGTTCAAATTGTTTAATTTCGTAACTTTTCGTAAAACCAAGCGCACCACAGTGAGAAATGTGTCACAATGTTTATTTGTGATGTTTGTTCACAATGTTTATACATCAATAAACATCGAATGACTAATTGGTAGTCCTTCAATGACGATGCTAAAATTATTTAAGTGAACGCTGCCTTAACAGGCTTTAAGGGTGTTAAGTTTCATGTGATGCTTTAAAACCAATCCACATAAGAGGCATCCTACTGTGAATGCCCTTTTGCCCCCGAAATTTGCGAGGTCCCCTTAATTGCAAAAAAATAAAAATAAAAATTAAAAATAAAAATATTTTGCTACCTCTAAAGTGCACAATCACAATCAGAAATTTTCAGATCGCTAAATCAAATAATCCATAGTTTTCGCAAAAATTAGGGCTCACTAACAAAAACACCTTTACATTAACAACAGCAATATTATTTTGAGTCAACGACAACTTGGTGTATTTCTTGTCACGGAAACATTTCTTCACACAGATGCTAAGGCATTTGCAGTTTTATAATAGTAGATAAATTTTGCTGGGTACGACTTTTACAATTAATATAATATACTTACGATAAATTTTCTCAATCTTCTTGAAGCAGTTGCATCATAGTCCTCTTTCCATTAACGAGTTAGAATGAATGCATTTTTCAGGGCATAGGCATTGACGGTTGATCGATTGCTGTTTGATACTTCATATCCTTGTTATACCACAGGCTGGTGTGATTTTTGGCAATTTCATTTTCTTGTACTTCTTTCAAAGTTCCAACCCATCCAACGAAGAACCAAGAAGCAGATAGGCTTGCACGTAGTACCGGTATCATGTAAGGTTGCCACCTGTCCTTTATTTTAAAGAACAGCATACTAGTTGAACAATTTGTGCTTTGTCCTTTACCGAAGCGATAAAGGATGAAAAATGTCCTTTATTTAAAAGAAAAAAACAGACAGATTTTTCCAAAACAATACTGTCATTCCAGAAACTTAGCAACTTTGAGAAAAAGTAAGTTCAATGTCAATGTACAGTAAAACTTCGATTAACCGTCATTGTCCGAACCAGGGCTGTGGCGGATAACCGAATAGACTGATAACAGAAACCTCTTAATACATATGCGCAATAACGTGATTTCACTGCGGGTTTGGGACAAAAAAATAAAATAAAATCCTTTAAAAGTGAATAGCGACTGGTTAGTGATGGGTTTGTGGCGCGCCAGGTCGAGCTCAACTCCTTTGCCACTGACGATTAGTCACTTCCGGCATCGTATTTTATTCGACAATGACGAACAATAGAAACTGACGATTAATCAAAGTTTCACTGTACTGTATATCATGTCTCAGTGACCTGCTTAATCTACCATTTTAACATTATTTATAAACGAATATAAATGAGTACGACAGAATATTATGGAAACCAAGCTTACATTACATCAAATGACATGAAAACTAAATTTACACCATATAAAATGTAATTTTTTTTTCGATGTCTTTTTTTTAGCCTTCAAAAGGTGGCAACCCTAGCATGTATCAGCTAAGCCAACATAAACGGAGGTTTATTATGGCAAGGCAAAAACACCTATCACTTGTAAAACCCCTGGAAGAAAGTATTCGAACACGCTCATTCGCATCACACAAGGCAACTTTCGTCTTGTAAGATAACACTGAACACTAAGGTTCAAATTTGTTTGTAATATACAGCTATTAAACAGGTCTACACGAAGTGTAGTTCACTTTCATATTGCAAGCATTTCCTTTAAACCTACAGTGTTCGAAAGTTGACTTGTGCGATACGAATGACCGTGTTCGAATACTTTCTGCCAGGGGTTGTAGCATACGATTTCTACGAGCAACGTACAGTATCGTCGTATCGGGAAGACAACTACTAAAACCTTAACACATTCCTATCCTTCGTTAAACTTAATTCAACTCAAAATCAAAACACTAATATTAAAAAAAACAAACCACGAAATACTAATCACTTTACAAACGCGTGTCTTCCTTGTTTACAAATGGCGGTCTGTCATCAAACATGACGTTACCCAGAAACACTGCTAACAGATGACGTCATCAAGCTTCATGATAGCGCCCAGAAACTGAATGACCATCCAATGAATTTCAATTCAACACAAATCAAATTCATTGTAAATGTATTTCGTGGTATATGCTGTTATTAAAAATAATTAACGATGAGAAAAATAAAGATCAATTTATGAATTGTTCGATAAATGTTATAGCTTGTTTGTGAACCGAATTAAACATGTCAGGATGGCCGAGCGGTCTAAGGCGCCAGACTCAAGGCTAACACCTTACACTGAATCAGTGATGGAGCGTTCTGGTCCACGAATGTGGGCGTGGGTTCGAATCCCACTCCTGACAAAGTTTTTTTCTTTCGTTTTTCAGATACTGCTTGGATTGTATTTTCGAAATTTTATTTTAAGCTGCTGTTAATTTACATTGTTTAGCATTTTTATATTTTAAAATACATATTTACTTCAGTTTTTTGAAATCACTTTTTTTTTTTTTAATGTGAAGGCTCCGTCAGGCCATGACATATTATACTAAAGTATAATATATATTATACTTTAGTATAATATGTCATGGTCAGGCAATATAATTATGTCCCACACTTTTTTCAAAAATGACATTCTTACATCAAATTGTCCCCACTCAGTACTGTTTCAAGCTTGTTATTTCACCATTTCCTGAATTTTTCAGTAAACATCAGCATAATATAGAAATAGATAATTATCTTGTTGCTCAGTATGGTATTCTGTCTCTGTGTTCTGTGTCTATGGATGGAGTTTCTAACCAGAAAAACGGCTGAACAATTTTTTAAAATGTGGCTTATCATCTTATTGCCTGAAGCCCTGCATTTTATTGCATTTTTTTTAAATAAAATATTTGGTATTTTTTTTTGTAATTCTGGACCTATTTGAGTTCAAATCAAGTCAACTGAATCAAATCCCAATTTAGGTTTTTAAATATGTTACGTCGTAATAAAAAAATAATGCATAAATTAAGGTATAATAAATAATCATAATAATCACTGTCATTTCCACTGCTCATAAAACCACTGTACCTTCTCGTTATTTCATTTTATTGTATTACATACATTATTAGGTTATTACAGTATGAATCCATATTTTAATTCTTTTTGGTATTACACAATAAAATAGCCTTGTACAGTAATCAGAACCAACATTTGGTGTGTGGTTCACTAATTTTCTTTGGTGTGGTAAAACATAACATACCAAGTGTTGCTATTTTAGTCATATAAAGTATCATAAAATCTTTCATGTTTTTCATATGAATCTAATTTTTATTTAGGAACTTAGACCATACAAATCGTATGTAATACGATTTATGTTAATACGGTACCAATACTGTAACACTTTTGATTCATTATAAAAATTTATATGATTTATTATAAACATATCATATGTATGCATTGCCATTTTATTATTACTGTTGAACCAATGAAACAATACTGTGGTCCCATATCACTCCAGTATCAAAAGACAATTTAAATAACATGCACGGTGTAATACACCTATAGTTCAAATTTAATACAATTTTGTACATATTTTATTTGAATTATTGAAAACTATGATATCGGTGAGATTCATTTACGTTTGTATAGCAAACACCAACAACTAACTTGACTGATCTTCATAAACATTACCGGTACCTCAAGATAAAAATTTGGTCTTAAGGGGTGTACCAACTACCCGAAGACATGCCATTTGTCATCCATTACCGCCTAGTACAATATATATAAGAAAGTATAATAATACATTATTTTTCGTACAGCAAACCCTTCACTTTTTGCCAAGTCACTAATGTGAAAGATTTACTGTACTTAGTATGCTTATGTTCCAATTCCAAAAGGCGTTATTCAAGCATTAGTTGGGGCGCTTATTCCTTCGTCATCTGAATTCAAACCACTGGCAATGCCTTCGTAACGACTTCCCCAAATCAATATTGCAAAACAGAACGTAACAATGGCACCGAGGCCACCCGTGACACACACTAGGACCAAGAAAAATCGTAGAACAGTAAACACATTTTCACACCGCAAACCATCGTATGGGAAGACACGTCTCCTAGATGATGATAGTAAGTGACATAGACAGTCATCAGAGTCTCTTGTTGAAATGCATTCTGTGTAAGAACTCATGGTTTCCAAATGCAAAGCGGCAAACACTGCACTGCACAAACACAACAGAAGAGACAGTGAAGACAAGCCAAAGCTGACAGCCTATGAAAAAAGTTGATTCATCAACCAGTTGCTGTTCATAGAATACTGTACAAGTTGACATCCTCAAATCCAATGTTGGAACCTAAGCCATTCTGATAACAATTTTTGTTTTTTTTTTTGGAATTTCCAAACTATAGTTGGGTTCTTTTAGATAAAAATAATTCTGATCCAATTGCTAAACATCTCACCCTATCTTTGAAACATCAGTAAAAGTTGGATAATAAAACACAAAACAAGAACTTGATTTGGTTTAGTTTAACTGATACTTCTTGTGTTTGCGGCTAAAACTAAGAACACCAAGTTGAGTCTGAAAATTCAAGAGTCACATTTCGAATTACTGATGTTTTTGAAAAACCAAATTTCGGATTGGTGGTTATTGACCTGTACTGCAAATTTTATCATGTACACTTGTAATTATTTCAAGTGTACTTGAACTTCAAGTACTTGTGTTACTTCACTTAAACTTGAACTTCAAGTGTACTTGTGTTATTTCAAGTCATGGTGTTTCAAAAACATTGTCAAGTCCATACCATAGCAAGTCTTGTCAAGTCTTTGACTAGTCCAGAATACAACGTTCTATAATAATACAGAAACGTGTTATAAACTAATCGACAGAAAAATTCCGAAATTCATATTGGTGAGTGATTGATGCTTTGTACACATTGAGTCATTGTATCTGTCTGATGTAACTGGTAGAAGATTTTCTATCAAATGATGTACAGCACGTTTCTGTATGTAGCCTATTACTATTATTATTATTATTATTATTATTATTATTATTATTATTATTATTATTATTATTATCATTATTATTATTATTATTATTATTATTATTATTATTAGTGACTTAGTTATAGCCTTGTCAGAGTATAACAATAATTTTGAAACACTCTTTATATAAGATTGGCAGTTAGAGATCTCCAATTGGTAACTGGTTTCATCTTATTTTTTGAAACAATTAAAAATCTCATCTTTTGCATATGAACCTCACCTTCATTAAGAAAATACCATAGGCTCCAGGGTACTCTTTGTGGCAACAACAAATGAATAATGTACCGTACAGACCAGTGATTGTTAACTACAAAACAAAAGTGACATTTTTGGAAACAGATCAATTTGAGTATACAACAAAACACACTGGTGAATACTTTACAGGAACTCCAGCCCAAACAGGAACGTCACGGACATTTAACGATGATGATGAAATGCTTATATGGTAAGCGACAAATGTGAGAATGATACCCAAAACCAACTGAGATGCTGCTAAAATCCCTGCTACTTTACAATTCCTCATTACAGGCTGTCGGTAACCTAATAAACAAGAAGTCATCATTACATTATGTATAGATAGTCCTGGTGAAGCACATTGATGTAGATTAAACCAAGAAAAGTCAAAGTTTCAACAACATCATTGTCTCTACTGTGCTTGGATTGCATCCATTTGTGTTTGGTGTAAAGAGACATTCAATAGAAAAACTAATTTGTGTCCAAAAACAGAAACCATGTTTAACAATCCTATTAGTTCATAATTTATGCATATTATTATAAGACTGAAAACCAATTCTTCAAAATACTCCTTTATAGCCTATGAGCTGAATAGCAAAAGAAAAAAAAGGGAAACAAGATACTGTGTAACAAATAAACAGTGAAACCTCTATTTAACGACCACTTCCCACAACGACCGCTGAAAGGAATTCTAGTCCATCAATCCAATTATATAATAAGTCAATGAAGTTATCTATTTCCCTAACACCTGAGAGACCGCTGTTCCAATTTCGACCAATCGAACTTTTTTCAATTTAAAATATCTTAAAACTATTTTTTATAAACTAAGTTGCAGTTTGTTTATGAAATGTCTTTACAGAAATCTAGCTATCATTCATTAAAAAAATTGACAAAAATCATAAAAATTTCCAAAACCACCTGGTAAAGATTATCCGGAGTGAAAATATTTGATGAAATTCAGAAAACATTTTGACAAGTTTTCCAAGCAAAATCAAAAATTAAAATTTATATTGAAATTTTCTTTATATTATAAATGATTTGTATGTATCGATAAAAGATGTATTTATATTAATTGGATATCGATAATTCTTTTTATATGACTCCCTCCAAACTGGAGGTCCGTATATTTGTTTTACGCCTGGGCAGGTCGCTTTAGATAGGTTAGGTTTCATTGTACCGTACTGTTTGCAGTATTTTTCCAAGGTATATATATATATTTGTTGAAAATATACACCTTGGAAAAAAACCTTTCCAAAATACCTTGCAGAAAAAAATTGAAAAACAATTATACCTTGAAAAAAAGTCATGACAATAATTCCTCTCAACCAAAGCGAGCACAACTGTATGGGTTTGATGGCTTCCTTCGTTTTGGTGTAAGTTTCAGGCACATTCTCAGGAATGAATTTTGGTACCAAAGTACCTGGAGGTCGATTGCGTAGCTCCCGTAAGATTTCACTTGGACTAGGAGATAGTTGCATATTTATCACTTTTACGTCTCCAAAATAAAATCGATATTTACATATCCCAGTTTAGAAGCATATAAGCATCTAGCATTGGTAAGCCAACATGGTAATCAGCCAAGCAGAAAGATGTCCAAAATCTAAAATAAAAAGCAATAAAGAATTTAAGACTTGATGGTTATTCAAAACGGAGTTGCAAAACAACAAGATACATGCAATTGTGTTATGTAACGTGCAAACATGCATTTTAGGTCCAAAATATGAGATTTCATAGGTACTAAATTAATAAGCATCTAAGCTATGGCGTGTAACAGAGTTCACAAACATATTGTGAAGACTGTAATTGTTGTACCACAAATAAACAATTGACAGCAACAAAGATAAACTAACAAAACCTTTCTGTGTGTGTGTATTTCGAAGCCAAGTTGCTTTCAAAGTTTTTTTGCTTGAACCTTTATTTAGATCTTACTATGTGCTAAAATTGGATTTAGTTTGTGCGCGAGTGGAATGACATATTATACTAGTGAGCAGAAATTTTTCCGGATAAAACAAAAATAAAATCGTATCGTTTACAAGAAAAATAGGAATTCTTGCCAACATTTTGTTTTAAAATAAGTTGCTGTTTTCAGTTTTAAAATATTAAATTTGCTGAAAAAAAAGAAGATTTGTAGTCATAATGGAAACCAAAAATAAATTCATATAATGTTGCAAAACTTGAAGATATCTAGTTTTTATATATATAATTTTTTTCAGCAGATTCATGGTATTCATTGTAGAATACCATCCTACCATAGCCTACAAACAAAGACGTGAATTGCACTGCACGCTTGCATCTAGCCTAGCCCTTATTTGTCAAACTATGATGCGAAGTACATTACTGTCCCAACACTGAATTTTCCACTAGTTTTGCCATTCTGAGGAATCTGAATAATATATTTATAATAAATGTGTATAATTCTAGTAGTGAATAATGTAATATTTGCAGCTATTGTTTTTGGTTACAGATTATTATCCATGAAGTATAACATTAAAAAAAATGAAATATAATATGGCCAATAAATGCTTTGAAAACAAGAAAATAGATATTTCTGCTCATAAATGTTAGCAGCGCTCTTATTTCATGGATGAAAAGTTTCCCCAGTTCAAGAAATTCACAACGAACATGACAAACTGTCATTCAGTAAGCATGTTTAATTAATGTTTGACCAAAAATTCACATCAATCACTTCTTATGGTGTTTATCTATGTGTGTTATGTATTGTACCGGTACCTAGAAACTTAACATGAAAAATTATTTTAGTGTTGCTGCATTTTTGTAACTTTCATCATGCTGAATTGCATTGCTCATATTTCTAGTCAAGATCAGGTAAGATTTTAAATTTCAATACAAAGCCAATGATCACAATTTTCTACCATCACCATAACTGACTTTTGGTATTCACTCCCCTCTTTAAGATCAAAGCCAGACCATAAGACTAAAGAGTACATTTCTCTGTACATCTAGAGATGTATCTCTATGTATATGTAGTCTATAGCCCAAACTTTCAATATCTTGGGAAAATCCTGCATTTGCATTCTAACTTACAGACTAGCATACTGTAGGTGTTTCTTCAGTCTTTGAAACAGAAACAAATACAGGTTGGTTCATTTGGCACGCGCATCTACAGAGATGACTGCGTAATCAAACCAGAATGGTTCCCAAAACGTCGACATATGGCATATCCATTATCCTCCGAACTGTGGTATGACATGGCTAAATGACCAGCGATATGCATGGAATATCTGCAGTGTAGTGTTGTGCACAGAAAAACGAGTACATTAAAAATCCCTTTTAAGCATACTCTATATATACTCACTGGCAAATAGCGTCCGCCATATTGGTTTTCATTGACGCCATATAACCAGTGTCACTCGTGAGAATAAAACGTATCCGCGCACACCACACTCATCAAAATTCACCAAGTCGTCATGATTTTGTATGCACAATCTTCATATACTGGCATATAGCGTCCGCCATATTGGTTTTTCATTGATGCCTTCAACCATTGTTACTCGGGACTCTAAGACAAATCCATAGACACCTCACACATCAAAATCCATCGAGTAGTTTTGTTTTTATATATAGAAACTCACTCACAAGTGAAGCTAATATAAAAGAGTATAAACAAGCAGCATGCCTTTTCTCAGGTATTATTAAAAAATTACTGCGGTAATTGCCAGCAAACGTGTTGTCCAATATGGTGAAACGTGTTCACACCGGTAGACAAGTTGATGTTGGACAGGTGCTACAGGTTGTGCTGCAGTGTTAATACAGAAACGACACCTTAGACGTGCCTCTTAAAAGAACCATCTTTGTACCGCCTGATGTTCTTATAATACAGTTTACTCTGTTTAAGTTTCTTATTTATTTTCAGTGGGTGGAAATTCCTTCAAGTGATTCGAAACAGTATTTATTCATTGCGGAACCTTTCAAGCTCGGAGAAGCTTTAAGACGCTGTTTCGAGAAAAAGGCTTTCATAGTTACTATTGATGCCGTTGCAGAACTGTGGGCACTTATACAACATTCAGATACAGCATGTATGCTAAAATCACTATAATATATTTAAATCTAAGCATAATTTCAAGCAAATAATGCTTTGCTTCTTTTTGTCCCTATGAAGATGGAAACCAAAAATCATGGTGGTTAGGTGCCACGAATTGTTTTTCCTTTCACGTATGGAAATGGTTAAAATCTGGATTGACACCCAGCACTGCAAGTTGGTGCCCTGAATTCCCCAAAGAAGACCGCAATAAATGCTGTATCCATTTCAACGCAGCGGATGAATGCTGGAAAAATATTGCATGTTCTTCGACAACAGATGATCGGGGTGTTCAAATAGGTGCCATTTGCGAAAGGGCGCGAAATTGTTCTGACAGTCGTTTGGCAGCATGTACTATGGATAGTGATTTCAGGATTTCGTTCTGATACATTGATCGCATTAAAATAGATATACAAGGTGTTTCAAAACGAATGTTGCATTTTACCAAGCCCATAGCTAAGTAACGAATAATAATAATAATACAGAAACATGCTATGCATCAGTGGATGGAAAACCTCTACAACTTTAATCGGGCAGTTACAAAGACTCAGTGTAGGAATCCCAAGCTGCATAAATACAGACGAAAATCTATTTCTACCATCCACATGAATGAAACATCAATCGCTCGCTAATATGTTATGAAACGTTTTAGAGTTTTTTGTCGGTTGGTTCATAGCACGTCCCTGTATTATTATTCGTTATTACTTATGGTCTTGTCAAAGTGTAAACAATCTTTCTGAAACACCTTGTATATAAACGTTACTACTTGTATTTAGTTGCATAACGTATTTGTTTTTTAGTTCTACAAGTATTGATGATAGTTTCAACTGGTGTTGAACGTTATCAGCTATGTATAAAACAATAAACGTTCACAATGTTGCGACATATATAATATATAACTGTTTAATCAAAATTTTGTTAACCTTTTTCTGCATTTTGTTAATTCTACAAAAATTTAAAACTTGTTAATTTATAGGATAGTTATTGGGCACACATTTGGTTTGAAAACTAACATTGAAATAAGCACCCTAATGAACACCAAACCGATAAAATCGCCTTTTGAAATAAACTGTTCAACCAGTGAACAGATGTTTATTGTACAGCTAAGTTAAACATTTGCATAATGTCAGAAATAATTGTAGTAGCAGAAGACAGGTTGAAACTCAAGCTTCCAAGACCAGAAGAGACATCAGCTGATAGCCCTGCGTCTAAAATACGCTTGACAATACCAGCAATTCCAGCCAACAGCTTCACTAAGGAATTCAACTAACAAATAAATAAACAAATGGAAATTGAAAAAAACTTCCTACCAAAAAAAGTCAAAGTATCAAATAAAGAAATTAAATCTTCAAAAGAACTGATCATACCATGTTGAGCAACCCTTGAAAGGTATTGATGGATTGCTTATTGAAGAGGTCGGCAACGCCGCCAATTGCTTTTTTCAGTTCATCACCCAATTCCCCACCCACTTTGTCAGCTAAACCAGAAATGGCGTTCAGTATGCTTTCTACTACTTTAGTAAACGCTTTCAGAAGACCATTTCCACCGAAACCAGGAATATCCATTTTGAGCTTGAGATTCACGGAACCACCGGCTTCTGGCCTAGCATCACACTCACCAGCTTGGTTCAAAGACCAAGCCACTACAATCAATAACAATGGTGTCATCTTGGAAATCATTGCTAAACAAAATACATAAAATTAATGCAACTATCAAACTTTTAAATGTGTACCGGTACTGAAAAACTCAACTTACTGCTAGACATATTCCAAATGTTTCACTGAAAAGTACAAATGTGGTCGATTTGAATTCAAGGACTTGTTTATATACCACATTTGAAATGGTTAAATGTCATTAAGTTTCAGTTCGAATATAATGTTCAAAATCGATGAAGTAAACGCGAACAATGTTACAAATTACACCAGGAAAAGTGTTGTCTTTCAAATGATAGGGAAAAGCTCCAAAGTTAAATTTCTGTGTGATACATTAGTGACTCACTATGTCATTGTCAAGCAAATTCATATAATTTGTGCTATACAGTATAAGTAATGTTAATATATTTTTAATGATTTTAATTGGAATCATCAAGTGGTGATGATGATAACTATTCGATACTGGTATCAAAAAGAAAAAAAATTGACAAATAGTTGAAAATTGAAAATCATAATCTCATGTTACATATGCGAAAAATTTGTTTTTATCAAACTGTGTATTTCTTGGAATATCTGATATCCAACGTTTATAGCAAATAATGCAAAAAAAAAAAAAACGTAAAGATACAGTTTACATGTTTGTACTACACTACAAACCCAATTATCCGAATGTGATGGCTGATGGCATCTAGCCTAGCTCGGATAATCACGAACAATCGAATAATCCAGAATTTTAATGTACAGGGTGACTGAAAAGTAAATCCCAATTGAAACATATTAATAACTTTACTAATTATTGGTCGATCGTAATGAAACTAGTTTTAGAGCGCATCGTAGAATTGGTAGAAATTGTCTTCAAGTGTTAAAAGTTCACGTGGGTACCAGCGGTGTCCACCAGTTTCTGCACTTGTCTGGGAATAGCAAACCATGCTGGAATCTGATATTTGGCCTATGGTGTCCACTCGGAACAACTTCAGCTACCTCATCTTCATGAAAGATGATGTTCCTCCTTATTTTGCACTTGAGTTAAAGCTTGGGCAGGTGATGTCCACCACTATGGCCTCACCGTGAATGGCGACAACTTATTTCGAGGATGTTGGCCGAGACGTCGTGGTCCACATGAATGACCAACATACCACCGAACTTCACGCATTCGAGACTATTCCCAGACAAATACAAACACTGATGGTCTATGCTGGTACCTATGTGAACTTTTGACACTGGAGACTTTGGATAAACTGGAATTTCGAATAATCGTGTACTAGTATAGTATAGTGTATATCGGTGTACACTGCTTTAATTTATTGACATATTCTAATATGATCGTGGATTAATGATTATATTTTGAAAATAATACGTAAATCGTATTACTAGTAATAATAATGTATTTTTAAATTGTAGGAGGCCTATAGGTTGCCTACTGCTTGCAGAAATTCAATGTTTAATTTGATATTAATGAAATACAATAAAATCATAAATGTTCACTATGATAACTACCTAGAGTCCTAGAATAGTGTTATAGAGCAGCAAAAAAAAAGAATATACTGATCAAACCCATATTGCAGAATTTTACAGTGTTAAAATATTTTGATAAAATGTGAATAAAAAAATTCCTGTATTGTATGTAAACATTACATTTGTCAATATCCGATTAAACTAGGTCAACAAAATGAGAACAATTACTGTCAGTAAAGAATTATTATCAAAAAGAATGTGATATCATTGTTATATTTATTTGCCAGTCCATAAATCATACACAGTTATACAGGATACACATGTCACTGAATTAAATTCAAATTATAATATATTACATATAAATGCATATAACTAAATTAATTTGCTTTTGATTCATCAAATGTTTTGTCCTCAAGCTCTTTATATAGACAAATTAACATTTAAAAAAAAGAAACAAACAATTGTGTCAACAGTAACTTGGCGTTCAGTATGGAGATATTCTGATACTGTACTCTTTATCATGCAAACTGATGAGTAATATTTTTATCACCAAATGATATATAAATATATATATATATATATATATATATATATATATATAATCTATCTTTCAGTAGTAGATTTTTGTATTTCATTGCTAACCACACCTTCTCTCAATCACCATACTACATAAGATTTTAAATTGCCAACATTAGTCTACAATGTAAGTAATTCTAAAATATTATATTTGTAGCATACTGTTCTATTCATGAATCTGCACTTGTTCTGAAACACAAAACTAGCCTGGTTAATGCACACTCTTCAAACGCCAGTTACATTTACAGAAATCATAATGGCAAACAATGTATCTGAATGTTGCCGATTATAATACAGTACCCACAGTAAGCTTACCAATATCATTAAAAATGTACTATTTTTAAATAAAAATGGCCATTCATACAGCAAATTCACTCTATTGCCATTACGTTATGTCCATTCTTTGACTGAATTCATTAATATTAGAGATAAAAGCAAACTTGTTTCTTATATGCGCTGTTTTTAGAATGACGAATGCAGAACGTTCATGCTGGACACTTGACAATAGGTTCAACGTTCCATTAATTTCGTTATTGGTCACAGCTGTAATTGCTCTTGGTTTACTTATTGGAGTCATTGTATTAGGTAAGTGGACCGTTAACCACGCATATTTTAAGTACAATAGTACAACTCTGTCATGGTAGTCCAAAATTTCAAACAGGTCAGTAGACCATGATCTGTATACATTATCAACTAGCAAAAACAGAAATATTTTTATCAAACACCAAGAAGAATCAATTAAAACCAATCAACAAAAGTTATGAATGTTCTTATGAAATTATGAATTTCCTAGCTTTTTATCACACACATGTTTTTTCGTTGGGCAAGTTCAGCGATCTGTGAACAACTGTTACATTTACCTAACCAGTTTCCATTGGTTGAGCAAAAAGCTGACGTTGTTTGCAGAATTGCTTGACTTGCCCAATCTAAAATGTGTGACAGGAGACCTTTTCATGCGTTGTCGTGCCTCACTAAACTCTTCCACGTAATTTTATCTAGGCGTGAAAAATGCAAATCTTGAAGAAAAACATTCCTATGAAACGTCTACAGTTACAAACACCACCACCTCATCTTGTCAAACAGAAGAATGTCAAATATATTGTACGTTTTATTGTTTTGATCCGAATTAGTCTGCTTAATCCTGTCCCCAAATAACAAAACTGTTGCATCAAAACGTCAAAAATTGATTGTGTTTCATAGATAGTTAGGTGTATTCCCTCTTATCGACTCTTTCCAAAATTTTAGATTCTCAATTATTGGAAAACGTAGACACAACAAAAAATCCTTGTGATGATTTTTGGGGATATTCTTGTGGGAAAAAAATTAGTTCCTATATTGACTCTACCAAACTTCAAGAAAGTCTACGAGATCAGACAGTGAGAAATTTTTACCTGCGGATAAAAAGTAATACATACGAGATACCTATTTGTTTGAATATCTTGATTTTATTGATTAATACTGAATTAAAAAAAAGACTCACTAGTTTTAAAAATAATAGTCAAATGTCGTTTCAAATGCTCTTTCAGATCTGCTTGAAGGTACCATTACCGTTGATGATTCTAATAGTCAAATAAAAGATGCAAAGGACATGTTTAAGAAATGTGTTGATGCAGGTCTGGGCATGACATAATAGTATTTCTATATTTTAAGTCCATCAAAATATATTAGTTGGTTTAGTAAACTACATTACATATATTTAAGACATTTTTCAGCTAAACATAAGAAAGCATTTTCAGCATATTGTTAAATAATAATCATCATATAACATTTCAAATGACATCTGATTTGATCACACTAGGAGATGTGAACACCCAGTCAATCATTGATCAGATCCTGAAAAATTCACTACCAATGCCTTTGTTAAATCTAAGCTCCAGTCTGTCATCACTGAACGAATTATATAGAAACAAATTCAGTACTTTGGGAATAAATAGTGGAATGCTTTTCACAGTTGAGATTGTGAATGATTTTGTCGAAAATTCAAAAGAAAACGTTATATTGGTGAGTTAAAATAACTTCCTTAATACTCTGTATCAAGTTAGAATACATCTCTATTTGCATTCTTACAGGTGAGACAACCAGAGATACAATTATTGACATCACTCAAAGATTTTGACATGCAAGCCTTACAAGAAATTGTAAAATATTTCAAATCAACCACTGACGATGTCACCATAAATGCCCATTTGAAGGCTTTGTCAGCTCTTCTAGATAAACTTTTAAATGTACTCCATAAAAAGTGCTGTAAATTCATTGATAATGCTTAATATACCATGGCATTGTATTATATATTATTTTTTCTTTTACCAAAATTTCTTTAGATTTTGGAACCGGATCATGAAGACAAAATTAGCAACATTCTTCCAAAGCAAGAAGACTTTACAATGACCACCATCAACGACTTTCAGAATGTATCAAAATGGGTCAGTCCTTTATAAATGCATAATTTGAATTTGGAGAGACTAAGATTTTAATAGAAACTGATTTCCATAGATACATTGGATACCCACACTGAACGAACTTTTTGATTCAAAACCAACTTTGGATGGAGATACTAAAATAATCGTCAGCAAAATGAATTATTTCCAAGAGCTACAGAATATACTCGGATCTGAAACAGAGTAAGCCTAATTGACAGTTGGTTACTCTAAAACAAGTGCAGTGACATTTTGTATCTATTCATTATGTTTCTGTAATTTTAATCAGAAGTTCTAGTCCAGTGTAAAAGTTTTCAATGGCTAATTTAGCCTAAATGACAACGTTGCTATATTTTATTAAACTAACATAAAAGTACATGTTATTTTATGGCCATCTGGATTATGTTGGATTGTTAAGTCATTATAAATCTGATTTCAGGAATGTTATGAATCTTGAATTATTACCGCTAGTAGCAACCATTATTTCCCAAGATCGACAATATGCCCAAAATGACACGTTGACAGATAAATTTGGTGTTCTATGGAATCTGAAGCTTAATGACTGTTGGTCACCCGAAAGGTAAAAACAATGTTTCAAGAATTTTGACATGAAAGTGAAATAAGAAATGTCATTACCTAAATACTCAATCAGAATTTCCTTTTGAAAAACTCAGTAAATAAATAAGCAAAAATTGTAAGTTACCAAAGAAATTATTGACTAAATGTTACCTACAACATACTAGAACCGGGGTGATCAAACGGCTCGATTTGCTGTCATCGAAGTTAATGTTAAGGAAAAGTTTCAAAAAAGGTGAGAGGCACAGGGATTAAATAAATTTCAGGTCAATGAAATGATGTGTATGCTACAATAAAAACGTGTACTGTATGTAAATTATGTCTTGCGGCTCTTGACCATGTGAAGTTTTTATATTTAGCTCTTACATTAGGTAAGTTTAGCCATCCCTGTACTAGAAGCTTATCTTGTCAATTATTAAATGTAACTACTACTACTTCGTATAGATTTGCAAGCATCTACGTTTGCTAGAAATATGTACAATCAGTTTTAAGCTGATACAGTAAGCTTATTATACGCTTTATATTAGCTTCACTTGTGACTATGACTTTGTGATTTTTTCTGTTAAAAACTTCTTTGATGAATGAGGAAACCGACAGTAAAGTTCTTGCAGTTTTTCCAAGATATGTTATCGCTTCAGAAAAAAAAAAACTAGAAAGATCCACAGAAACTATATTTATCAACTTTACCATTGGTTTATTATGGTGTTATGAGCTTTTCGTTTCAAACATGTACTCTTCTTTTTTTTTAAGATGGAGGGAATGCACATGTTACACATTAAAAACATACGATTATGCACTAATTCAAGTGTATGCGGACCATTATGTGAAGGCTCAGCTAAATAAAGAAAAGGTAACATACCATTTTTTCATCCAAATAGAGCAGTTTTAATGATCCATTGACATTGCACTATTGTATTATTTTTGTATTGTACTTTTTCCTAAAGCTAGATGAAATGGTTCATTTCATTATTACCACGGCTGCCCAAAAACTGAGAAACATCAAATGGATAAAAGATGACAGGATAAAATTGCTAATCGAAAAGGTAAGTCAAAGTCAGTGATTACTGCTATTATGTCTATGTAAGCAAGTGTACAAATGGTTTGCACATAACATAACCTTGCATAAATCAAGCACTACCTGTAAATTTGAAAAGCTCTGGATAACATAAACAAAGACAGACCAAACTTTTCAAATTGTTCAGGAAAGCTCTTTTTCTAATAAAAATCTCCATTTCAATAGCATCTCAAACTGAGCAACAAGATAATAATCTGCTATTATGCTGTCATTTTTCTGGAAATCAAGGAAATAGTAAAGTGACTAGAACCAGTAAATGAGGAACAGTTTGATGCATTTCTGGAAAAAGTGTAGCTTATTGCTAGGCTGCCCACAGCCCTTCCATTCATTCAGGTAATTAGGTAAGTGGAGAAAGGTGAGGTGCACTGACTGCCCAAGGCGTGTCATACTGCACTCATTGAACAAGACGGAAAAAAGACAGGAGTTCAGATGCAGTTAAGGAGATGAGAGAGGGTCAGAAAATAAAAAATGCATCAGATAGTACCGGAGTAGTCATCTAGGGTGGCGAAAAGAGAAGTGGGCATGTGGCTCTGCTGGCAGAGAGGGAGGAAAGAGCGGCAATAAACCAAGACGTGACGGACTGAGTTAAACATTGCAGGCAGCTCAAAAGAGTAGAACCTGGCCACGCAGAAGATAAGGGTGAGTGAACTGAAAGTGAGCGATTTGCAAACAGGCAGCACAGATACCAAGTGGACGAGTAGCCCGAGTTTGATAGAAGAAGAATCGAAGCAGAGGGGGTAAAATGATGTGGGTAGGCTAGGTTAGAAGATGGGAACTGTCGCTCCGTGTAGCGACAGTTCTGTTCGTCCAAAATATGGGAAAATGACAACTCTCCACTTTCAGCGCACAAACTAAGGAAGGATGAGGCTACTATGAAAAGCGCCAAGCGCTAGGCGAATGTCAGCATGGCGGAGATGGGCTATGTAAAAAAGGAAGGCAGACAACACAGATGTAAGTCAGCCGGGAGTCCACGAGGGACCTATAGAGCATAAAAAGAACTTGCTGGTTTGCTCCCCAAGAGTGGCAGCTCAGAATACAAAGGTCAAGGACCCTTCGGCAACACACGCGCAGTTGGTGGATGTAAGAGAGGCAATGTTCAAAGAGTAACCCGAGAAAGCAAACTTCTGGTTGGGTGGAAAGGAGGCTGCTGCCTAGGGTTAGAGTAGGATCTCGAAGGTCATGGCGAGGTGGGAGAAAGGAACACATACTGTCTTGGTCAAAGAAAAGCAGAAATCATGGTAAAGAGCGTTCCAGCTGGTCAATAGTGAGTTGGATTGGACAATCCACAAGTGCGAGATGATAGCAGCGGCAAAGATGGCCAACTCATTGACAAAGAGGAAGGCGACAACTGGGGCATAGATATGTTGAGCAATGGTGAACAAAGTGGTGCTCAAAACGCTACCCTGGAGAACACCGAGCGCTCTCACGGAGTCAAAGTGACAGCAAAACGCAAGCAAAAGGTGCGAGAACGCAAAAAAGATGCAATAAAAAAGGGTCAAATGCCTTTGTAGAACAGCTGCATGTATGGCCTGAAGTATGCCGTAGTGCCAGTATTTTAAGCCTTATCCCGTCGAAAAAGACACGTGAAAGAGAGAATTGTGAGTAATTTGGAGCTTATGGATGGCTCGTCCTGGAACTTTCATTGACTTGTGACCATAATAGAACAATGAAAAGATGTACAACCTCTCCCCGGTCGTTGGGGCTTCTCACTTTAGGCACATAGAAAAATTAAAACTCCAGAATGTCAAGCCCCCCGGTCAATTCCATGCTAACCCACCCAGGATGTTTTTTGCAAGTGCTGAGGTGAAAGCGAATCCAAACCGGGAACTCTCTCGTCTCTCCCATACCTCTGAGCTTTTGGCCTCTGTGGGAGTACCTCACGATACTTAAACTGTGCAGTCAAGTCACCAGGTTTCCACTCAGTACTAGCATCCAGGAACCCCACCCCCACTCACTGCAAACCTGCCACCACAGGCAGCAAGGCGCAGCAAGGAAGTTCCTCTAGGGAAGAAAAAAATGTGAGAAAGAGAGGGAAACAGGATGGGGGATAAAGGTGAGAACAAGAACGTGAGCATTCAGCATACAGCAAGGTACCCCCAAAAAAGCAGGAGAACCTTACTGCACCCCAGGGTCCCCAGTAGGAGGAAACCACTTCGCCCCCTCAATTCATCCATTACACTGAGATAATTTAAAAAATAATTTAAAGCAACTTACAGTATATCGGGTGGTGTATAATGAGCTGAACAGTTTGTTTCCACTGTAACTTTGGAACAAAATGTAATGCATGAACTACCTAAATGCATCAGTCAAGTCAAGTCGAAGTCAAAGGTTTGCTCTCCACCATGCCTCAAGAAGTTCTCCTTGAGAGCCCACACGCTCTACCCGAGTTCAGTTTCACCCCCCCCCCTCGTGATGTCACGTTGGTCATTCCTACGTGTCTGGCCTACACATCTTCTTCCTAGTGAAGAAGATACACTTGTCCCTCGAGCTTCCATCCTCTTCCATATGGCACAGACTGCGTAGTTGAAGAGCACGAGGGAGCGTCAAGACTCAGTGTTGGGGCCCTCCGCCCATGACCTTAGATGACCGATGAGTTGCACTGAGAGGGTTCCAACAAAGTCATAAAGTTCGAGATAGTCCATTGATGAAATGAAGTGAGTTGAAGTTAGTCACAAGTAAGGGTGGGGTGGAACTAAATATGAGAGTTCACTTCAAAATAGACCAAAGAAAATGTCTGGAACAGAAAAAATGTCCAAGAATAATACTTTCTTCCACTGTTTAGAAGCTTAATTTATTACATTTTGATCCAAATATACGGAGAAAATAAACTGTTCAACTTATTTCACGTGTGCCACCTTATACAACCAATTGAAACCACAATGTTATTGCAAAATTAACACATTATTCAGTAACTCAAAACATTTTTTGATCTTTTTATTTACAGTTGGCCAATATAAAAGGAGACTATGTTTATCCCAAATGGGTGACTGATGATTCCAAGCTAAAAAAATATTATGAAGAAGTGAGTACAATAAGCAGTGTTTTTTAAATCTCAAAGTATAGGTGTTAGAACAGTCAACATGAACTGTTTAATATAAAATCTTCATACAACTTAAAATGTAGTTTCAATGATAGAAAATAAGCTGGTGTTAATAACAAGTGGTGTTAGTGACAGAAATGGTATTTATACTATATGATTTTTTTGGTAGCTATCCGCAACAGTATCACCACCTTTGATGACTCAAAATCATCTGGAAAATATAATGAACGTCGGTGTTTATTTGGCAAAAAAATCATTAGCAGCTTTAAAGTTAGGAAACAAGGGTGTTGATTTTATAATGTATGTAAGTATGACATCAAAGTCAATACTAATCTTCTTTCATTGAATTTACTTCACAATATTAAAATTTATTATAGGGATTTGAAACCTGTTCTGGGATATGAACCATATTATTTCAGTTTGGATAACTCCATATGTACGTATGTTCAGTAGCAAATTGGCATTGAATTTGGACTATTATTTATAAGACAATACCTGAAAATCTTTTCTCGCTTAGTTATATCAAATATTATACCATATAAATGCATTATAATCTTAGTGCCTAATCTACATTATTGTTGTGTAGAGTGTAATCATAAGGCTGGTTCCAAACTATTTTTCTCCCTAGACAAGAGGAGCAACTTGCACCATCTTCATCCCCAATTGCCAACTTCAATTTTTAAGAACACATGTTTTGTAGGAAGAATACTATTGAACTAGTGTAGTGAAAGGATGAAAATATTAAATTAATTGAATACTGGTACTTAGTTTGTAACATTTAGGTCTTGAAATCCTTAAAGGTTGGTACTTTTCACTGCACCCCACTGCATTCCGAGGTCTGTGCCTGCCCAGGTGGCTTATATGGTGTCCATATCTAATCATATTGTTTATTAAAATATTTATGAATTCATTATTTTTTCATGCATTGATGGTATAATAGTGCTTATCTAACCAAAATTACAAGAATCGGTTCTTTTTTTGTAGTTGTTCCTGAAAAAAATCTCCACGTGCCTATGTACGGTGAGCTTCTAGAGTAAGTATCATGTTATAGCGTAACTAAAGATATAATAAAAATGCTGAGCTAAAATTAATATCAATCAAAGTAATACTGCGATTATTAACTGTTTCAAAGTCATACATGTTAGGTAATATTAAAAATAACATAACTTACAGAGTAATGAACTATGGCGCCATAGGAACATATCTAAGCATGGCCATTGCATTTGGAACTTTTCTTCAAGGTAATCAATAAATTACAGGGGTCTCCTACAATAAATACTATCAATTATAAATACATATTACTTAAACATATGATCATCCAAACTAATATAGTATTGTTTATGTGTAAATTGAGTAACAATTCACCCTTAAGGCCTCCTGAAACACGCAGTTTTAGGTACCGGTACTGGTAGGGCAACTTGAGCAATTTGTGGACAACTGTGACATCAGCTTCTTGCCAACCAGTGTTCATTGTTTGGAGAAGAAGCTGACATCACAGTTGTCGATTAATCCATAAATTTCTCGAATTTCACATCAAAACAGCGTGTGTCAAGTGGTCTTTATAGTACTATGACATGACTTACGGTGAAACCAATTAAATTCTAATATTTTCAGTTCTCTCTAATAAAACTATAAACTATTGTAACTTAGGTAGTCGGTTTGATAGCGAAGGCAAAATAGAGAATTTTCCATTGGAAGATGCAGAAAACAAAATCTTGCTGAAGAATCTACAATGTTTCTTAACCCAGTATGAAGAATACAAATTGGATAAGAATGAACTTCCAGGACTGAAAAATGACCATTACAAAGTGAAAATATTAATTTACAATAGCAATTTTTGTTTTGTTATAAATCATGTGAATGCATTATTTTTAATGTTACAGGGCGATTCCCTAAAAACATTATTACATAATGCTGCAGATAATGCTGGTGCTTTGATTTCATACTGGGTTTGTTATAAAAATCAATGAGTTTTTATACAGACACGTAATTTTATCAACAGCTAACTTATGTATAGTTTTGCAGGCATACAAAGAATGGCAAAATACTACATCTGATAAACTACAAAATTCAACAGCAAAATATACAGACGACAAATTGTTTTTCATATCTTTTGCACAAGTGAGTATTACTTACTTTTTTTGCACATTGAAAAATTGCAGTTTCATAATCTCCAAAATGTTTCTGTGACATACAAAGAATACACCTGCAATTCGAATTATACATTACTATATCAACATTAAATGTTTATTTCATGTCATACCAGTCCATGTGTGTGAAATACTGGAGCGGTCCAAAAGCTTCCATCCAGTTATTGCAAGACACGACAAGTGCTCCTAAGCACAGGTGATTAAAAAATGATTTTTTTTTATGGTCAAGTTACACTATTTTGCTAAATTTTTGACAAATGTTTTAAAAAATTGGATTATGATTTAGGATACAGGGAAGCTTATCCAACTTAAAAGAATTTTCAAATGCTTTCAACTGTCAAGTACACAACAACATGGTGCCTGTAAAAAGATGTTCCATTTTATAATGACACTGAAAAATTATAAAATAATTTAAAGAACATGATCAATGGATGATTCAACTCGTATTGAATGCATTAATTTTAATGTAAAAAGAATACGGTTTTTAATAGAAAATTTATACAACTATAAGTATTGGTATATACACAAATTTATACAACTATTTTCAGTTATGTATTGTGTTGATTTTACTATACAAATGTCATTCACAAATGGAAGTTTTGTGATCAGAAATCTACATTATGATCTGTTATAGAAAGCTCTAGCAAGTAATGATGAGTAATGATGAATACAATAACTCAAACTGTGTTAATAAGCCAACTTGAAATAGTCTTTCATAAATTAGACTTCCAAATGAAATACTCGTGACTACTGTGTAATATGATGCTGTTTTTCAATGTGTCTTATGAGCAATGAACTACTTTTGCTGAACTATGGTACTTGTCTGTCCTTGTAAACCAATGCACAATAAGCATAAAATACTCTCATATGCATTGCATGCATATATAGTGAAGATTATATTAAACAGTAATTTCACAGTTGACAAAAAATTTAATGCTTTTAAATATTTATATAGTGTAAAGTTACATAATGCGTGTGTATGAAGTTTCTGCCAATAAACAAAAGTTGCAAAAAACTACAATCATTTGCTGACGTTTCATCGTTTTTCAACATTATTTTCAGTTTTGCATTAAAATTAAAATTCCCTTAACCTAATTTAAGGTTTAGTGCAAGCACCTTCTTTCCATTCATCTGTTTCTATTGTTTTCCATATTATACAGGAAGTCCTCTATTTATACAACTTCAGTATCTCTAAATGTGATTTGGCTATTGTGCGTTGACCAAAATTCTTCCAGATTACTGGTATGCTGGAAAATTGTGCTATTATGCAATTCTATGTGAGATGAACAAGTGATTGACTATCTTGCTGCTTACTTTCCACACTGGACATGCCATGTGTATCAGGTTGGCATGGAAATTTTGATATTCCATGATCCCCTTCCCATACTACAGGATTTTTGGCCTCCGAGGGAGCATATCACCATGCTTTGAGTATGCGTCCGAGTCACAGGGATTCGATTGATTACATCCTCCAAAACAGGCACTTCTACACCTCTCCTACCATTCCCCTCCATTATCGTGAAACCATGGAGTTCGACACCAGGAGAAGAGACGGTTTTTAACCACAATGGTCTGTATTGCCCGTTCCAGTAGGCCGTAGTCTGGCCTCTATTGTTGACCTGTCCAGCTTGAGTAACAGACAGAAAACCCTCCCACTAGAACAGGTCGCGGACAGAGACACGTTAGCCCCCTCACCACGACAAAGCGCCGACCATTGAGGGAGAAGAAAAAAAAAGAACTTTATAAACTCAAAGAAATCATTCGTATTATACAATACACAATTTTTATTTGGGGGTGATGCCCCATAATATTGTATATGAGAAATACAAATGATGCTTAACCGGATCATCAGAACTTTATTCAATCTAAGCATGTACTGTATTCTTCTATATCAAATTTTCTAACTACTAGAAAGCTTCTCACAATCACCAAACTTATAAAATATTATAGAATAGTAGAGGCATTCAAGCATCTTCTTGACTATATAATTTTTTTTTATCTGTTTTAAAAAAAAGAAAATTCCTTCAATAAAAGGGGATTACCCTTTTTTAAAAATTTCCCCTTCATTTCTGTCATTTCTATCAAAGGGGATTCCCTTTTATTTCTGTCATGCAATTTTTCTTACCACTTAAGTTACACAAGGTGTGTCCACTGGTGGTTTGTTTACTTTTCTACTAGACTGGGAAGCAAAAACATTACAGAAGTTGTTGCCCTTCTTCCCAAAATAACTGAAAGCAGAAAAACTAAAGAATAGTGGCAAAAGTCAGACACTAGTGTTGTTGACACAAAGCAATTTGAAATTTTACTTATTTATTTTTTAACATTTCATTTCAGGCTGAGAGATACCCCCCAGCCCCCTTGTTTCGTGAGCTGTTCCACCACTCCCAATAGGGCCAGGAAAATGCCCAGGCCAACTTTTTGAGCCAGTCCAGGTGTGGCAAAGATTACATCAAAACAGCAATTTCATAGTTGACAATGAATTTAATGGTTTGTTTTTTTAATATTTACATAGTGTAAACTGACGTAACCTGTGTATAAAGTTTTTGCCAATAAAAATGAAGAGTTGCAAAAGACCACAAGAAAGTGCTGACGTTTCATCGTTTTTTGGCATTACTTACAGTTTTTCATTAAAACTTCTTAGCCCAATTAAAGATTCAATGTAACCAATTTCTCAAAAATGTCATTAATTTGTTTCAAATTTTTATTCTTTTATTATACAGAAAGTCTTCAGTTAATGCTGTTCCTGTATTTGTGATTTCACTATTATGCAAAATTTTAAAAATTCACCTAAATACTCGTTACATGCTGCAAAATTTAGCAATTATGCAATTCTATGAAGCCTTGTACAAATGATTGAATACTCTTGCAGTTACTGTATGCTACCTGTTGAACTGACTATCAGGTTGAAACCATCTATTAATTTTTCCATTTTATGGAAATTTTGATATAAACAAGTTTTGATTTATACGATTTTCCCAAAACCTAACCCCACATGAATCGAAGACTACGTGTATTAGGAGTTTCATAGATTCCTTAAACTCTAATTTTGATGTGATTTAAAAGTAGGTGAATGGGGGAAGGCTGAGGCACCCTTATAATGACCCCACAAAATATGAGTGCAGGTCATATTACACCCACAGAAGTGAGTGAAGGAAATGAATGAGATAGAAAGAGACGAGATGGTCATCTCATTTACAGCCTTAAACTTTATTCCTAATACAGTAGTAGAAGCCTTAAAATGCCTTATACAAATTTTGTAGTAATAAAAGAAAAGCTAATGGTTACTAATTTGCAATAACAAAACTGAGATAATGCTGTAAGGTGCCAAAAGCCTCTTGGCTATTCATGAGCAGTTATAAAAGGTATCCAGGTAACAAGTTAACTTATTCAATGCAAACTGATAAAGAACGCTACATGGTCAGAGGTAAGCGATATATTAAATTATCAACAGGTACAAAGATTGATAAATTTGTTGCGATAAGGCCATATATCAATTGTAGGGAATAAAAACAAAATAACAGAAAAAAGTAAATCTTATATGGAACGAGCAAATTGACTTGTCTTGTAAAATCCAAGATAAATATAAATGCATTTGTGATGTTAACAAATGTTACTTTCATACATTCATGATGTCAATGTCTATAGGAGGTTCTGAAGAGCTAATTTGCGATCATAGGTAAGTGACTAACTATACATGTATACAATTATGCATATTACTGCTTTTATATATGAATAGCAATGAAAAAAACGAATACTCAAAATATTACCTGGCAATTAAATTAGATTAATAATACCATACAGTATGTCATAACAATACAAAACAAGCACTTAGGGTGGACTGAGGGCCTGGAAACCACAGAACTGGGAGTTTCCCCAGGTCCATTGGCCTAGTGTGTTTTGTTGTTATTATTATTACAGAAAAATATAAATTTTTTTAAACTTGTAGTACCGTAGCATACACATATACTGTAAATAAATTCTCGGAGCTATTTAATTCCCCAGACTACGCCTGATTGCTTTAACATTTGCCCAAATGAAAATATGATAGATAAAATGTTTCATAAGTATTTTTCTATATTATTTATCATACAAGCATATGATGTTTACTGTATTCTATTATTGTGTAACATTAGAAGAGATATGTTATATGCTAAAATCACATAAGAAATGTTGTGCGATACTATAGTTACAACACAACTTCTTGTTTCAAGATACACAATGAATTTCAATCAAAAATCTCATTCAATGTCATGTCCATATTCACTTTGATCTCTTATGATCTTGATTTAAAACCACGACTGTTTTAAGATGTTGACACTGTTACAGAATCAGAATATAATATTTTTTTTTAAGATTTCCGGGAAATCTTTTTTTATTCTTAATTTTGAATTCCAAATTTCTGTAGTTTTTGAGCTGTATACATTTTTATATGTCAAGTATTACTAGTAATTATTGAAAAATCTGATTGTACCGTATGCATTAAATATGTGAAGTACTGTTGTTATCACTGAAAAAGTATGATAAAAAATCTCAATTTCCTTTCTTTGGTTTACCTTGTGATGTATAAAAAATGAGTTATCAATCAATAAATAAATAAATAAATAAATAAATAAATATATATATATATAAAAAACAGTACTGTATATATGTTTTATTTTTAACTTTTCTTTTATATTACATTCTTCTTGTAATATTCGATTCATTGGACTGGAAAATAAAAATAATAATAATAATAATAAAAATAATAAATACACATATTTATCATCCTATTGTATCTTAATTATACACTCATGGTATTTATCCCATTTTGTCGTTTGAAAATGACAATCTCCAATATCTTCAAAGTAAACAAATATACATCGTTCTGCTATTATAAACATCATGTATAGCAGAATGAGTTAACTTTAATTAGACATGCTTCAAGAATGACTCAACATCAGAATTTTGCTTTTGACTTCGTTCTGAAAACTCTTGTTTCTAAAACAAAATTTTTTTTTTCACATTTCATCCAAAATTTCACAAAAAGTAATAACCTTATGAAAAAAAATACAACAAAATATTGGAAGTGGAATACTTATGAGTTGAAATAAACTTCAAAACGTATCTAATCAAGAATACAGATTACAGAATACACTGGTAAACACGCATTTTGATGCCTTGAATGTTTGACCTCTTCTTGGGTGTATTTGAGGTGCTGATTCCAAATATGGCATCAGTTTTGCCCTATCAGCTCGTTTTGGAGATACGGCATTACCGCATTATTTGCTGATTCAACCGGTCGTTAAAACACAGTAGCTGTCACCTTTATGGTTGTTAAGAAAGTATTTTTAAACTTGAATAAAACAAAGACTAAGCACAAGACTCGCTCTTGATCATTGACACTGTAAAATGTGAATTTGCTGAGAAGCTGTCTGATTTGGGTACGGTACCATAAAAAATCTCTGCTTTCAGTTTTTTCGTCGTCGGTCCATGATTTGATAAGTAAATAAGTAACCCGCCAAGATCAAACTTTCTTGAACCAAAGTCTTCACACATGTGCGCACTGACTGGCGTTACTGGTGTCTCGTATGGTGCACATGATTTTATTTCAGAACATAAAAAAATCACGATGAGGTGAAGATGATAAGCTGGGGTTTTAAAGAGCAGGAGGAAATGAACGAACACCTAGAAAATTTGTGTGTAATGGTGTCATACTCCAAACTGAATCCACTTGAAACGAGTGGGAGGCGAACCCGTGACCTCTTTCACCAGAGATGAAGGTTTTAATTACAAGTCTATCTCAAACCAACTCTTTTTTATTATGTGGTGTGACTATGTTTGACTTTGATGTCCAAAGACATAAAAAGCATTTTTTTGTATTAATTTCGGTTTACGTGACTTCCACACATTTGCATATTTCTGCACATTAGCGCTATGGTGGTTATGCTGTATCTCCAAAAGTAGAGCTGGTACGGACAAACTAATGACATTTTTGGAATCAGCGCCCCAAATATACCCAAGAACAAGTCTAACTTTCAAGCAGTGCTGGGTGACGTAATGGTAACGTAACAGTAACGCAAAAAAATGTGTTGTAACGTTACAAATAACGTAACGTTTATCGAAAAAAGAAAATTTCCGTTACTTGTAACGTAACTTTATCATTTATGTTACGTTACTGTCACTTTGCCAATGACCCAAGTCAGCGTAGAATGATTATTTTCATCGTTAAAATTTATGGGACTTACCGGTTATAGCTAGGCCCAGTCTGATGTTGCTATTTGCTTGTACTTAATTATAGGTTTACTGTGCAGGTTAGATGAGGGAAAACAAAACAATATCATACGTTTAATAAGTTTCTTTGTTTTTTCTAATCTAACCTGCAAAATAAACCCATAATTAAGTACAAGCAAATAAAAACATTAGAATGGGCCTGGCTATAACTGGAAAGTACCAAGTTTATATTTTTGACGACCAGAAACGGGTTAAAACCAGAGCATGTTAAAAATATTTTATTGATACGTGCAAACTCATAATTAGATTGAATAAAATGTACTTTAAATGTTATTTTTGTGACATTTCCTTTATATTTACTATAATAACGTTACAGTAACGTTATTGAATAACGTAACGTTTGAAAAATTTTGTGGTACTGAAAATAACGTAACGTAATGGAAAATATTGAAAGGTTAGTAACAAGTAACGTAACGTTATATTTTCCGTTACCCAGCACTGTTTTCAAGGCACCAGAAAAAAAAAAGTTTTTTGTATGTCTGTGTTACTGTTCTACAATGAATTATGTTTGTTTGGAATTGAATAACGAATAGTCAATGAACACATTGCATGACAATTTTGTTGGTTCATAATTTTTCATAATACGAGAATTTACAAAAATTGACTAATTTAATGAAACTGCTTTTTAAATGACAAGACCGTTTAATGTAAAAACAACAAAATAATAATAATATCGGCTTAATATACTCGTTCTAAATTGCTTACTCATCAAAACTAAACAACCCAATTGCCCTCAGCTCAAGTCAAATCCCATTCAAGAAGCTTTTATTGCTTATTGGGCTAGTAGTAACTATGCTTGTGGTTGGACTGATAATTGGACTCATCGTCATAGGTAACTTAAATGTTCTTGGCGAATAATTTGTTTGAACATGACCAGCAATATTTTACTATAACTCTTTATTTACAATGGTTTTATAGGAACAAAATCTGCTAAGTCAGCTCCGGTAGAAAACGTGTTTAAACGTTCATCTTGTAATACGTCTGAATGCTTTGAACATGGTAGGTGAATGGTAAACATTGACATGATAGATGAACATAGACATTCTTAGTATTTGTTGCATTGACTTATTTTCTAGCTGCATTTAGGATAGTCTTACTTTAAGTTAACAGGTAAAAAGCTGTTCATAATAATCTTATTTTCACTCTATTCAGCTTCAAGGCTAGTTAAAGCAATTGACAAAAGCGTTGATCCTTGCAATGACTTCTATGCCTATGCCTGTGGAGATTTGTTGAAATACGAGTATTTTGTTGACGATACTTTAAGATGGCAAAATGGATATCAGATTATGGACAATAAAATAGCACTACAAGTTAGAGGTCAGTACAGTGGCATCACTAGGGGTGTGCGGACCGTACTTGAATTACATGATCAAAGGTGACATCAGATGGCTGGCTATCAATGTTTGGGCAATGTTTCAACAGAAATTAATTTTTTTGATAAATATACAGTATACCTGTAGTTAATTGAAATCAGAAAGATACATTTTTTGTATCTACCTACAAAAATATACTATATTTAGGTCCAGCAGAAATGTACTGTAGCAATCTATTATGTATACCTACAAGCTTAAAATTCTATACAGTACTGTAAACGTTTACTCCATATTTTGACCAACTTTTCATTCACATTACTATTCTATAATTGTTATAAGCATTCTCTATCTGAGTAACTTATTAAAATAATCATAAACTTGTTTCAAAACTATTCAAATTGATATCAAAAACAAAAGTGATCATTCTATGAATATCATTGTTCTGAACTCTCAAATGCTTGTCCAGTATGCAGACAGCAAGGTGCAAAAATGCGCTTGCATTTGCATCAGCTTATTCGGCACTTTACAATCCCAAAATGATGAAAATAGCTTTATTTGTTTTGTTTTTAATAGTTTATGTTTAAAATATAAATTAAGTGGATTAAACAACATGTGTCACTTTATCCCCACGTCTTTCAATGTGCCCCTCGCCAGGGGTGAGTTGAAACATTTTCCCCATGAAGTTTAAAGGCCTACTTCGGAGCTCAAATGAGCATGTAGAAAAAACCGTTCCTATAAGAAATGTAACCAAAATATGAAGCTATTAAACCGAATTAGGTTCATTGCTGAAGATATATTAGTTCAATAATTATAATAAAAAAACTAAAATGTTTCAACGTCTCCTGTCTTCACTACCAGTAGCTATTCACGGTGCTATGCAGGAAAGCCTCCAAACATTTGGCCATGCTAGAAAACCTGCAAAAGTTTAGATACGCAGAGAAGCGATAAACAATTTAGCTATGAGCTGTGTATTGTTTGGAAAGCTATTAGCTGCATCTATGCACAGAGTCATGCTGGAAAACCTTTAAAGTTTAGCTATGTGCCATGTTATGCTGCAAAGTGCACAAAATCTGTGGCTATGTTTGGTGATATGCAGGAAAGCCTTGAAAAACCATGCTATGCTGGAAATCATTCTAAAGTGTGGCTATGAGCAGTGTTGCAAATTCATTAGTTATGGCTATGTGCCATGTTATGCTGAACTGGAGATCTACCAAAAGCTGTGGCTATGCATGGTGTTATGCTGGAAAGCCCTCAAAACGTTATGTTAAAAAGCACTACTAATTAATATGTGTTATACAAAAAAGCTAAAGTGTTTACTTTAAAAACTAAATGAACTTTATGGTAATTGGACAATTAAATTATGTGATGCAGTTAAATGGAATTTACAGCGCTCACTATCTGATGTTACCACATCTTTTTTAAACCTTCTAATGCACATGTAAATGAACATGTGATGCTTTGAGTAACATCCTTAGCTGCTGATAAAGATTGACACCATGGGGATGGGAGTGATATCATGCGTTACTGCACTGGGTGACACTAACCCTAGTGATGCTACTGGGTAACTTCTTTTCTGTCTTAAATGAAACGAATATTAATTGTATCATGAACATTTTTGTTACCGTTATGAAAAAAAAACTGCTAATCAAATCTAGTTTTCATTCATTAATAACACTGTCTGTCAGTCACTAGATGTGTAGTTTATCAACAGAAATATTAGAAAACGAAACACGTGGTCCATTTAGCAGTGTCTTAGAAAAGGCAAAAGCCACGTATACATCCTGTATGGATGAGGGTACGTACTAATCACCTGTCATACATATCAGCTATGCATCAAACATTTAAGTAGATAATATCGTTTTCAAACAGATTTGGACGAAACTTTAACAGTGGTGAGAAGCATACTTAACTGGTTTGGTGGCTGGCCAATATTACATGGTGAAGAGTGGACAGCAGACAGTTTGGATGTCATCACTGAACTTTATTCTCAACTTGGCCAACATCGAAAAGAAGGACTGTTTTTTTCATTCACCGTTATGAACGACTTGAAAAACAGTTCCCAGCCAATGCTAGTGGTGAAAATTATTGTCGTTATAAAAAGGCATATCCAGTTGACTTCATACCTAATGAATAAGAAAAAAATAAATTTTTCTTTCATCTAGGTTTATCCAGGTGAAGCAATGTTCATCGTCAATAGAACTTTGAACGATACGATAGACTTAGTAGAAATTATTACTGCCGTTGCAACTTTATGCAATGGCAGTATAACTACTAACAATAAATCTGTGATAGAAGATGCCAAAGGAATTTTAGCTGTTAATGATGCATTTAAAACAGTAATTACATTATCATTAACCATTAAAAAATGAGACAATACATAACTCAGTATGAAAAATTCTCTGTAACAAGTAATTTGAATAACAAGGTTTTTTTGTTGTTGACAGATCAGCGATAATTTCAATTATGATACTATGCAATTACTCAAATCCTACAAAAAAGAAAATCTATCAACTTTAACAACTACAGTGTCAAAGGTTTGTTATAATCGTGACCTTCTCATTAGTATATATAAACAATGATTAGTATATATCACTATATGAACAATATGTACTGTACATAAGTATACTACCTGTAACATCATGCATATCATGTCAATGTATTATTATAACAAAATTGCTTATTTAAAAAATAAAAAACCTGACTGTGGATAAACTAAAGCTTATAGCGTTCGCCATATGGGTTTTTCATTAGCAGCATATAACTAGTGATACTCAATAGACTAAGACGAATCCATAGTCACCTCATTAAAAAAAACTCCATCAAGTCGTTTAGCCTATAGGAGGGTCTAAAGAGCAATCTATATATGGCAGGTAGCGACCGCCATATTGGTTTTTAATAAACAGCATATGGCCAGTGTCACTCAAGAAACTAAGACCAATCCATATAAATTTCATTCATCAAAATCCATCAAGCCGTTTAGACACTTGGCAGGTACCAAGCAGAATGGCTACCGGGTATGACATGTAATATCCACCATACCGGTACTGGTTTTTCGTTGACAAAATATATTCAGTGTCACTCAACAGACTAAGACGAATCCATAGACACCTCATTCATCAAAATTCACCGAGTCGTTTAGTAGCCTATAAGAAGGTCTAAAGAATAATTGATATATGGCATGTAGCGTCCGTCATGTTAGTTTTTCGTTGACAATGTGTGTCGACTCAAGACAGTATGACAAATCCATAGATACCTAATTCAATAAAATCCATCAAGTCGTTTAGCCTGTAGGAAATGAGAAGTCAACAATGGATAGATACATACATACCACTGAAAAACATAACCAGCGAATAAAAAGTCCTCTATTTATACAATTCCATGTTTGCAATTTCGCTAATATGTGAAAAAAAAATGCTCCCGAATGCTCATTATATGCAAAAAGATTTCGTTATTGTGCGATTTTTAGAAGGAGTGCACAAAACCACATTGTTTGCTGCAGTTTGTTGACCAAGAAAATATCCATAAATGTGGTCTTTAATTTATGCGCAGAATCTAACCCTCTCATAACTTGTAAAAGTACAGAGACATGCTGTACTAATGCTAGGTGTCCCAAAAGTCATCACTTCATTTGGTATACTCTTTATATTAGCTTCAGTTAAATGCTTGATTCCCACTAAAGCATTTCGAAATTTAGAATCATCAACAGAGACAATAGATGCCAGCAGAGACTAATGAATAACAATGAGAAAGACTTGTGGTGAATCTACCCTCTCAACAACTGATGAAAAAAAGCTCACTTAATCAATCAAAGGGATGGGACAAGCCGAGGAAACATTGCAAACTGGCGAATGCCTACTGCTGAGTCCATTGCGTTAATGATCACAGGACCAATAGTTGAGTTGTAACCATAATTGAAATAAAAAGATGTATGCCTCTATCCGGTCAGTGGGTCCCTTTACTTTAGACGTATAAGGAAACCTTAAAACTCCGGAATGTCAATCTCCATGGTCACTTCCACGCCAACAGTTCTCAGGGTGTTTTTGCGAGTGCAAAAACAAGACCAAACACCGAGAATCGATGTTTTGAGAAGGAAATGGTCATGTTTCACCAGGGTGAAACAGGACCAAAACATAGAATTTTCTTGCCCCTTCCATACCTCTGGCCTTTTGGTTTCTGCAGGAGTACCTCACACTATTAAAGCCCCACAGCTGAGTCACTGGGTTTCTACTCGGTACTTTTACCCTGAAAACACATAACAAAAATCTGCCACCAGAAGCCACAGGACACAGCGAGAAGGTACCTTTAAGGAGGAAAAGGAAGGTGGGAAGAGAGAGCAGGAGGGAGTATTAGGAAAAAATGGGATTGTGGGCATTCAGCATACAGCAAGGTCCCCCAAGGCAGGAAGGCCTTACTGCACCCCAGTCACCAGAACGAGGAACCCACATTGACCTCAAAATATGCAGAACAAAAATTTTTTTTCTCATTATATATGTAAATACAGTACATCTGTACCGGCATATAACAGAGAGATATATACAGCATATGCTTAAAAAGCATTTTCGATGTACTTGTTTTTAATGTACTTTTCTTCATAATTTTATTTCTAAACATTAAACAGTAACTCAAAAATGTTTTTAATTCCAACTTTTTATTAAGTTTGGTAAATATTTGGAGAAAAAAAAACAAGAGAAAGTTGGTTAACATTTTAAATTTAACTTCACGCGTTTAAAAAGAAAGGAGCTAAGAAGGTTGGTACACATGAAATTGATAAAATTTAGCTCCTTGGGTAATGCACCCAGGGTAATTAAAAGCAAGTCATAAATACTTTTTGAGTTGCATCTTAAAAATTTGAAAGAAAATTAAAAAAAAAAATTACAAACATAAAAGTCATAATGAAACAAATGAAATGATGACACGAGACCTTGGTACATCTTATAATATATTATATGCTGTGCTTTCCATATAATACTTTATATTAAGCCTAATATATAATACTTAGGCTATAGAACTTTCATTTCTTTCTTTCGTTTACAACTCTAGGTATAGTAGCAAACATACTCTAATCCATCTGGTCACTACATTTTCACTAACCTATATTTTAATGTTGCATTTGTCTTACTCTTAAGGTCTAATTTTGGTTTACAACTTGGTCTCTGCAAATCTCTAGATTGATTGGCTCTCCATGTTCAATTCCATTTTCAAAGATGTTAAAGAGTGGAAGCTGGATGACAAAATCATGATTTTAAACATGCCATACTTTCAAGCTATTGGTAAATTATTATCGATACCAGATCTCAATTTCACGGACAGGTAAATGCAACTTATCAATTACAAATTATTTGAAAATCATTTACTTTACAGGTCATATTTCTTTTTTACTAACTCATTAGGGACATAGTGAACTATGAACTCTTCATTTTAGTGCTGTCATTTGTTAAGCAAACTACTTTAGAAAAAAAATCCAAAACTTCCAATATGATTTTCAAAGCATTAGAGTTTTCAGATGAAAAAGCATATGAAAACCCACGATTAAAACTTCCCAGGTAAACCATTTTGTCCAGTTTGCATCATTGTGAGTGTGTAGCAACAACAAAATTATTTTGAGTAGATTTTTGTACCAGTAATAAAAATTAATTAAGAGATTAAAACCAACTGGTTTTCTTTAATGTTATAGATGGCGATTCTGTACACAACAAATGTTATTATGGTATCAATATTCACTTGCAAAAGAATACGGGGATGTGTATGTGAACTTTGAAAAAACAAAAGAAAAGGTGAAGTTATTTAAGAAAATGTATTCATGTCTTTCGTATGATGAAAATTGTCAACTATATCAGTCATGTAGCATCACAAAAATCAGTCTACAATTAGTCTATTCCCATGTACAATCACATGACTCACAATCCTTGATTTGCATGAAGCTTGAGTAATCAAATATCAAATAAAATACAAACAATTAGTTTATGACTAAGCTATTATGCCAAGTGAATAGTCCTCACGGATATGTACAAGAAAATTTAGCTACCACCGTATTGATTTTGTGCTGTACATGTGATTGAATACATTTTGTAACTATTCAGTACTGTATGTGATTTTAGAATTATTCTACACTTTTTTGCAAAATGTAATGCTCGCGTTAATCTAGGATCTCATGTACTGTACTTGTACTCTTCATGGTGATTAATATGAAATATTCACAATGTAACAAAAATATACAGAACAGGTGAGAAACATCATAAATAATAACATTGACTAAAATAATGTGTTTCGTGAAATATTTAGGCACAGAATATGAACAGAAAAATATTCGATACATTTCGCTCAAGATTGAAAAAAATGGACTGGTTAGATTATAAAACAAGACAGAAGGCATACAAAAAGGTATTGTAAAAAAAACATTCATTCATTTTCAATTCTGGCAAGTTTTTTGTTTTACCATGTAGAACTTCTCCTGCACCTATAGCTAAACCTCATGAAAGACTACTACCTTTATCCGGAATGGGCAAGGAATGAAACAGCAATCGAAGAATATTACAATACAGTGGGTAACTTCTCCACAGCAAAAAATGTGTGTGCATGAGCATGAGTTTTTTATATGTTGTCCTATTGAAATGTTACAGTTGCAGCCATCTATTTACCATTTGCAAAATGTATGGCAAACATCAGAATTTCAAATGAACGAAACCAAAGAATTACTAAAGCCGAAATTCAAAAGGATAATGTACGTAGTACTATGATCCAGTAGTTACAACTTCATGCTTCTTGTGCAAGAGTTCGCGATTTATGCGAATTCCATATATGCGACTTTGTTTATTGACTATTCTCACATATGCTCGTTATAGCGACAAAAGACTGCTATTATACCATTTTATATGATGTTGCACAAATAAGTGAATGCTTTTGTAATGGTTGTTTTTCTTCCACAACATGTATGCCAATTGCCACATGATGCGCAAATGCTGGCACTTAAAGTGAAATTGTCTGCTGTAGTTTTTCCATGTATGAGAATACCAACATCAACATATGTTAATTTTAATGCAAGCAAATTTTTCGAATGTACCCCTCGCATAATTCGAGAACTTTTCGTATTGATATTTATTAAGATTTTTCATTCTTTCAAATGTTGAATTAGGTTTTCTGGTGGTAGTCCACTTGAAGTGGATGCATATTATAATACACCAGACAATGCAATGTGTAAGTTATTTTAAATACTGCATTCTTCAAACATCATCAGAAATACAAGTCATCAGTTTGTTTTATTGTACACTAAAGTTTGCTGTTATACCTCACAGATGTCAATATCGGAATATTGCAAACTCCTCTATTCAGTGCAGAAAGATTGGCGTAAGAAATCAAGCTATCATTATTGAAATATGAAGTGCCTCATCATAAGTCAAAGACCATAGACATGTCAGACTTGTGAGACACATGGGTATACTGTAATAGCAATGTAGAACTTATTGATTTTGACCTTTCACAGGGTAATGAATTTTGCTGCGCTGGGATATGTTCTTGGCCATGAACTTACTCATGGATTTGACATGATAGGTAATGTCTTCTGACGATAAAGCAATATCCATTGTTAATTTGTCAATCCTTTATCAGCGAAAATTTACACTTTTTAGGTCAACAATACGATGAGTTTGGAAACATGAAAAGTTGGGTCACAGAAAACGTACAAGAAGCGATGAAAAAGAAAGCACAATGTTTTATAGACCAGTATTCCAGCTACACTCTAACCAATGAGGATCTACCTGGTTATCCATTACAAGTAATACACAGTATATAAGTCCTTGATTTAGGCAAGAGTCACATTTTTTTTTAAAAACTTCTACAGATTTTCTTATATTCAGATCCCCCTATAACGATATAACATCAAAAGTGTGAAGCCGTTTAGTGGCTGTATGTGTACAGGGTTTTTGCAATAAATGTACAGGTTGGACACGGAAAGTTTAGGAAAACAGGTTTCCTTCTAATCAGCAGGATAGCAGGTTTTCTGAACCATGCTTATGTAACATAAGCATAACAAAAGTTATGCTCCGGATAAGTGAGGTCCAACCTGTACCATAAATATGTAGTTCAAACGACTTAATAAATAAATAGTGATATAACTACTGTATGTGTAAATGATAATTGATAGTGCAACCATAGAAGTACTTAGAAACACAAAGTGCTGAACGTATCTGCTATCCTGCGAAGTATAATGCAAAAACCTTAAAATGAGCATCAATTAGTATGCTGCAATTAGGTGAAGCCCCATGCTGCGAAAACCTAAGTGAACTAACGTGAGTTAAAGTTGAAGAAAAAACAAACTGCTAAAAAAGTTAGCAGATGGTAGAGCAGTTCACAGCCATGCCCTCTAGCTGCAAAAAAACTACATTTCATACACCATTCGAGTGCAATTATGTTTTACATACCACCAAGGTCACAAACACTTGTGGATTTATGGGGGAAGCTTAGGTAGTTCAAACCCCTCCCAGAACATATTTAGTTCATTGACGTGTTTAACGAGTAAATTGTGCATTTTTGGGTCTAAACACTGAAAAAATTTATTTGGAGCTTGATTTGTCACAAAAACGAAATTTTTAGACATACTGATCATGAGATTCAGCTGCCCCCCCCCCCCCAGAGTCGATTCCGAATCCACCACTAGTCACAAATTATAACTAATTGAAAACTGTACATTTACAACAAACACCCTGTATAATAATATAACCAGTCAATTCCAACAATGAGCATTTTTTCTTCAAATAGTGTGTTTTGCAAATATTTTTTTATGAATTAGTGAACTAACTAACAATAAACTATGATCTAAAGTAAAAGAGAAAAAAATATGGTACTTTCCGGTTATAGCCAGGCTCAGTCTGATGTTGCTATTTGCTCGTACTTGGTTATGGGTTTATTTTGCAGGTTAGCTTAAGAAAACAAAGAAACGTATTAAATGTATGATATTGTTTTGTTTTCCTAACCATGTCTGATGTTGCTAAATAGCAACATCAGATTGGGCCTGGCTATAACTGGAAAGTACAAAAAATATAAACTCAAGTGGAAGGTGGAAGTGAGTGAAGTTCGTGAATCATATGGGTTATTTACAACCATGGTGTGCATTAGTTCAAAACCATTTAAAACTATTATTGAAAGTGTGTCAAGAGTGAGTGACTTGAAATTTTGCACGAATTAGGTATGGTACAGGCACTTTACTGAGTAAAATTTTGTTCACACCACGAGTGTTTTCTATAATGTGGATCATACCTGCACCAATTAAACTCAGTATATGAGGCTGCACTATAAACCCTATGTCAAATTCCCATGAAGTGGCAAAACTTCAGTTACTTATGCACCACCACATTGAATCGCATAATAGTTGGCATCAACATTAAAGAGCATTAGGGGGAATTTCTCTCATTGCCTATTAGCACAGCCGCATAGATGCAACTCACATAAATCGAGTATTTCCAAGATACATAGCTGTGTACAGTATATTTATTGTTATCCAGTGTGATAATCCTTATATCATGTTTTGTTACTATATAACACATTTATATTCCAAACAGTATAGTGCCTACAATGTTTACGAGATTGCAACAAGATCATCAATTGTTAATTTAATGCATGTATTTCAATTTTTACTTTAGGTAGACGGCACTTATACTGTTAATGAAAACATAGCTGATAATGGAGGTCTGCAAACTGCATATTGGGTAAACATCGTTCAATATTAGTCATTATTTAATTCTTCAAAAAAATAAACAAAAACAAACAAACCCCACCATTCATATACGGTATAACATACCGTACCTTGTGGACAAAACTGCTTTAGAAACATGACACTGTTATTGTAAAACATTGACTATATTTCAGGCCTACAGAAATTGGACTGAAATGTATGGACCAGAAGTGATGCCTGAAGTGTTGGATAGATACACTATTGATCAAGTGTTTTTCATTGCTTATGCACATGTAAGTTACCTATCCACTAAATCACTCTCACTAACCACTCCACAATAATTAACAAAAATAATATAACAGTATAGAGATTCTTAATTTATAATTTAAACTTGCTTTCCTTGACTAATTAATTGCTCAATATGAACTATGCCAAAGTTTCTCACTGACAATACTGATTTATCAACAAGTACGTTCTTAAGCAAAAACTACAATACAGTAATCTGATAATGATTTCTAACATAGTGATTTTCATTGTACAGGTATCTTGTACAAAATATAGCCACTCCAAATCACTGTACAATTTTATCCTCAAAGATACACACAGTCCCTTCAAATTTAGGTGAGTAATGTAATATTGTAGGCTACATTGCTGGTGTACATTTATTAAGGCTTCCTGACATTTGCAATTTTTGGTTTGTCAAGTAGACAACGATGCCGTCAGTTTCTTGCCCAACCAATAAAAACTAGTTGGCAAGAATGCAGCGTCATTTGTCCACAAATTCATCCACTTGCCACACAGTGGCATAATTTGAAAAATTAGGTTCCAATGTAAGATGCAAAAAGGGCCCCTTATACAAAGGGGTTAAAAATACAGATTGCCAATAAAAATCAATATATCTATCGATACTTCCTAGGAGTATTAATGTAAAAATTGGAACAAATCAATTATGTGGAGTTAAAAATTCACTCTATTTTTTTTACACACATATTAGATCACTATGTAACGTTTAAACAACAAACCATTCCGAAGTGATAGTTTAATAAAAAATACTTAATTTAACTTTAGTCAAACTGAAAAATCAGTCGATACCTTTGTAACAAGTGGCAACAGCAGTTTTCCCCTGTTTATAATAACAAAAGCACATGACACACATAACATATCTCAACAACAGCTGAAAGTTGAGTTTGTCAGAACACAGAAGACTTCTCAACTCGGGTTGGTTGATTGTACATACTTACTAATGCACTTTTTCAAAATACCGGTACTGAATTTGTGTTGTATGAGATACTACACGTAACTAGATACTGGTACTAGTACCAATGATAAAGCCAGAATCAATTTTAACATATAGGTGTGAATTACAGCAAACTCCACACTATCCTCTGAAGTATTCCATGGATTCTTGGTAAAATAAATGACAAAACATTGCCACTGTTAAATCTGTGAACACAGAATTATGTCATCTACATATTATGGTAGACACTCCAGTAAAATAAACAGTTCACCCTTCTTTTGACTCAAAACACTGACTGACTCAAAACACACCAAAAATAAAATGTTTTCACTGATCAAATGTGCACAAAGAAACAATGGAAATTTGGTGAAAAAGCAATGTCGAAATCTTCCAATGAACTGATGGACAAACGTTCTCAGGAAGAAACCAAGCATCTTTTAAGGAAATTTTGTTTTTTAGATAAAATAAGTTTCATTCATGAAATCAAACTCAAGTAAATACTCTGGAACAGACTACCTGGGACCAGACTACACTGGGAAAAATATCGAACTCACATAAGACTCAATACCAAAGCTTCTTGGTACCTAACTTACATGTGTACTAATGCACTGCATTAGAATAGTTAAAAAACTATACACACAAAAGATTGTGTATCAGGAAGCCTTTATTGACATGTAGTAATCTGAACAAATCTTAAACATTAAATCATACATATCTTACAGGGTAATTGGACCACTGACAAATTTTGACCAGTTTACCAATGCGTTTGGGTGCAATGCAACACATAAAATGTTCCCGAAGAAAAATTGCCAACTTTGGTGATATCAAGAATCAGAATAAAATAACCCAACTTGTACAGTGGTAGAAAACTTGTAATATCAACACATTATACTGACTTACAACATTAGTAGTGAAGCACATTTACACAGTGTGCAGATATTTAAAGCCTGAGCCAACTGGAAAATATATAGGCCTACATATATTCACTCATGAAACTATACAAATGTGATTGGTCTTACCTGGATTTGGAAAGAATGCATTTATAATGCCATCCATATTGCCACAGCTTATGTTAAGAGTTCTTTATTATTATTAACAACAGTGGCGTAACTACTATTGAGCACGGATAAGCAGTGCTTAAGGGCCTGTAGCATTTGAGGGCTCAGTAAAAAAACCTTAACCTTGCTTTCACATTTTCTCAGTTATTTTGTCATCTGAAACCCATCAGTCTGTTTGGTTTATTATTAGTTTGTGTCATTTAACTAGAAAATGTGTCCACTGGCCTGTTCACTACCACATGTTAAAGAAAACTGTTCACCCAACCATGACTAACAACTATACAAACTTTGTATAGTTGTTGGTCATGACATGACCCTACATGACTGGAGTCACTATCAGAGGTAAATTTATAGATATTCGCAGTAAGCACAAGAGTAGGACATCAAAAATTTAACAAATAGCAAAACCCACCAGTGAAGACTAATTTTTAGGGGCCCAAATTAAAGTTGACCAATTCAATAAGTTTGTGTTTTATCAAAGAAAAACTAGTTTTTTGTTTCTCCAAAAAACTAATAGTTAGTTTTTTGGACCCCACTGTTTAAAAATAATCATTTCATTTGTAATACATAGTGTATACAATATTATCTAGCATATGTTTAGAAAATTGCTCTCCCAGGATTGAAATCTGCTGAACCTAATCTAAAATGCCATAATTCTTATATAAAAAGATTGGTAATAAATAATTTGTATCTTCATTAATTGGACATGTAGGGGTTTGTGTCTGCACCCCCTCCTCATGTTAGGCCTAGACCCAAAAATCATGACTTGCCACTAGAACAAAGGAGGGGGCCTTTTTTTTTACATTTTGCTTAGGGCCAGAAAATTTGTAGTTACGCCACTGCATTTGAAGAAACATTCAAGTGGCAAAGCAACATGAATTGAACAATTTGTGTCATTAAAACAAAATGTGTAACTGTTGTACAACTTTTGCTTTTCGTATGACAGTTAATGAAGTGCATGTTTTATAACACCAATTTCATTGTTGCAAAGCAACAATTGCTGCAAAGAAACATTTGTTTGTGTTATTTATTACAGTTATCGTTTTAGCTCATTTTGCTTTACAACATAACTGCTCGTCATAACTGAAGTCACAATGAGTAGATTATATAAACACACAGGAAGAAGCAGAATATGTCAACCACTTTTTCTTAACTCTGCACGTGGATTTTTTTGTACACTTCGTTTTCTGCAGGGAGTGTTCCAGTGAGAGTGAGTGACCTTTTCCCCTTTTATCTTCTCACCACATGTTTAGGGGTAAAGAAAAAAGTGTAGGAAAAAAAAAGAAAAACTCTGACCCTCCTATGTGTACACACAAAGAATGCGCATACACATACCATTTTATTATGTAAGATGTGTAAACAGCAAAACAAATAAATCCATATGACCACATAACAAAAATTACTCCACTACAAGTAAAGAACTTTAAATGTGTCAAAGACTCACCTCCAGTATCGACTGGTTGACATCGTGGCAAATTAGGTTTCCACGAACCCCGATTACAACTAATTTTCACATTTGGTGGGTTTAACTTATAGACCAATGGATTATCACAACGCACTGTCAAAGTTGCTTTGTCTGGAACTGGGAGAACCGAATGGGAATACTGATTTCCATCTAAGATTGCAACGAGTCCTTTTCTGTTAGTCGAACGAAACAGACAGGAAGATGCTTCTATAATATAATAAACAAATACTGTCAAATCTCGTTTAACCGCAACCCCCGCTCTTTGCCACGAAATTACACAGAACAAATTTTCCTCCGATAGTTTACGTGTTAAATTGCCGCAATACAACGCACCCCACAATCCGCTAAACGCCACACCTTTTAAGCTACAAAAATGCTCTTTGTTTAGAAAAATCATTGGTTTGAACCACCAAAAAAGGAATGGTCAAATGGGAAGTCAGGAAACTTCAAAAACAAAGATGCTATAGCAAATCTATAACAGAACTCTTTTTTTTTTGTCAAAAAAATCATTGGACAGCTCAAAATGTTGCCATAGGTGACATTTTGAGCGATAAGATGGTTGTGGATCAAAAAGTTTTTTTCTGATACCGTATATTGTACATATAACATATCATCTTCATAAAATACAATTTCATGAAATGTGTGCATTGCAATGACATTTTTAGCAAGAAAAATTATTAAAATAAAAATTTAGTCCAGTCCCTTTAAACTACCACCCTCACTCACCGCCATTCCTTTGTCCAGCACCAAGGGTGGCAGAGATTGGACTGTGGCCCTACTGTGTATCAATCATTGCAAAATTATTGAAATAAATTAACATTTTCGTTTAATACAACTTGATTTTAAAGAATGTTTTAATCCATTGCAATCATGAACACGATTTCTGTACCTAATATTGAAAACACTTCAAGAGGTAATACCTGCAACACAATGTTTGGCTTCAATTTCACGAAAATTCCAATTTCCATAGTTGCATATTAAGCGTAAGACCTCACGAGTAGGACGATAGTATCCTGGCCTACATTCCAGCTCAATAAAAGTGGTATGATCTGCAACCCGTTCACACTTCCTTGGCGTCATATATTTCTGATCCAATCGTGAAGTTAGTTCGGAACATAGGCATCTGGCTGCGATAATACAATACCAGTCATAAACCTAAATGTACAGTTGAATGCATGTAATGTGCATTTTGTTTAGATATGATATTTGTCTATATATAATTACCCGGGCTACAAACTAATTCAGGTTTCCAATGACCGTCATCACATAAAGATTCTTGAATCAATTTAATATCATAACCCTGAGTAGGGAGAACTTCGTATCCTTTTTTACATTCGATAGTCATTTTAGTTCCATGGGCCACAGACAAAAATGTCTTAAAAAAAACATTCTCATTGACATTTATAGTAATTTTTTTTCTTCATAATGAATTTAAATAAATTAACACTTTTTTAAATAAATTTTTCTTAATACAGTTTATAATTAGATTATTTCAAAGATAAATTCATTTCTCAACTCAGCACTTACTTCCACTCCATCAACATACTCATAGTAGTATGTAGAAATGGCATTGCTATCTTTTTTCTCACAAGTTCCTGGGAAATAAACACAATTATGAAAATCCAAAATAACTTGGTGAAATTACCAAATAAAATGAAATGATGTGTAAAAAAGGCATGCTCGTAAACAGAGTAAAGTTTTGTAAAATGAAATAAAAAAAACAAAAACTCATAATAGAAGCATGCTAAACTATAACAGTGGGTTAGGGGCTGGACCACTGCTGTATGTTGAAAATGACTATTGCAACCGTATATTGAATATTTTTAGCACTGCCAGTACTAAAAAACTAGTACCTTTCAAATGGTTTCCTATAGTAGTAGTTGAAAACTGACGAATTGGTTGCAAAACTTTCAGTCTCAAAGAATTTTCTTTACCATTCACCAAACAAGTATATGTTGTGGCATAAGCACTCTGCATATTCAAAATTTCCAAACTATACTCATTCCTATAGTAATTCCAAACTATTAATACAAAAAAGTACCATCTATTAGACATTTTAACAAAAAAAACTACTTCACATGTTACCAGTAAAAAACTATCTATTACCAGGTGGACGAACGTCACTTGAGAGCTTCAAACCAACCCAACTTGGATGACCACGATTTTTAAAATAGTGGCAACTAAGTTTCACATTGGTTCCTTCAGTGACAACTAAAGATCCATCATCATCAATCTCAAAGTCTTTATTGGTTACTTCAAATGTTATCAATGGGTAATTTCCAACTATCAAATATTTATTGCAAATAAAGTATGAATATCACCTGTCATTTGACACACACCATACTAACAGTAAATAATGTTTGTATGTGGTTCAAATTAGAATATTTTATTAGTTGACAATGAACTACACCTACTACTTCCTTTCCAATTCGTTAATAATCCAATAGTTACTTACCTTGTCGCACGTGTAATTGGATACATCGTGGATTTGTTCCATTTCATTCTCCATTTTCACACTTCAAAATTGATTGGCCTTCGAATTTGAAATTAACGATACTCGTACAACGAAATTTCACCACCGACCCGTTTAAAAAATCTGTCGATTCAACTGTGAAAATAAAATGACAATAATACGATTTTTAATTAAGCAAATAAACCAGAATATCTTTGCAATAAGATCACAGGTTTTAGATTTCGTGCTTTTATTTGGTATAAGTTGAAGATGATCTAACACACACGTCTAATTGCTTCATCAATGCAGAAGAGGTGTTGTGTTAAATTTCAAAATCAACTTTATAGAAATGATTCACAAAACTATTAAGTATTAATATTAATTGATATTAAAAAGAAAGTTTTCATGTTACCGTCAACACCATCAGCCAGCAGATGGGTTGGTCGGCTAACAGTACACGTGGGGTCGTTGACCGTGTGGTGTCGTGGTGTCGGTGTAAAATCATATTCTTTTGGAAAATCATATAAATATATAGTTAATCATATATATAAAATATAGTTTCGTAATTATATAGTTATAAGCTTTAAACATACCAGTGATGCTATCATAATCCTCACCATACTCAGGAGGTCCAACAGTACTAACTGATTCAAAAACAGGTTGGTAGGTAAGTAGGTAGATGGGGAAGGGTAGACAAATAAAGGAACAGTCAAACAAAGAAATACTAAATTAAGCAACTAGTTTCCAACACATTCCAAGCAACTAGTTTCAATATTGCTTTGGTTATGACTCGCCATTGACGCATGGAGTTCATCGCAACTGCAGCGAGCTATAACCAAATCAACATTATCATTCATGAAAAGTTGTGCACCTAGGCCCACAGTATTGAACACAATGTTCACTTGCAAACACAAGTTTAAGCCAGCAACCTGTAAAACATATTATTGCAACAAATATAAAGATATTCATACTTATGTAAGTTATTTCAATAATAGTAACCCAATGGGACAACATTTACAACACAAAAAACCATGGAGTTGTTAAAATAGAATGAAAAATTGCCAAACAAGCATGAAAACTCATAAAGATGCTTTTGGAAAAAAATTAACATATGAAAAGTAAAATATAAAATTATCCTAGCCAAGAATGTAGTATTTAAATATTTTAACAGTACCTGGTTCACAAGTGGGAACGGTTCCTCGAATATCACCATCAAAACAAACAAGTCTGCTAACTCTAGATTCCTCTCTACCAACAAACAATTCATATCCCCTATCACATGTGATTCGAAATTCTGTGCTGTGCGGAAAAAGCTATGAAAAAATGTGAAATATTGCACTAAATAATAGAAATAAGCGTTATCATTTAGTAAAAGAATACTTGTTTATGAAATTCATCTTGTGCCAATAAAGTGCCAACAGCAAAAATAATAAAATAAATATAACTGAAAAAACGTTGCTGTTAAGAGGGTTAAGTTACTATTGTAGTTCAATTAGTGAACCAAAAATAATACATGGTAATGAATGAAAAAAATACTGTACAAGACCTAATTACAGCCACACCAATGGTATATTTCTTACACATAAAGTGAACTGGACCATTGGATTTTTACATTTTAAAACAGAACAAACTTTCAAAGTTATCGATTAAGTATTATGTAAGCCCCTTAACTGATTATGCAGTACCTGAGTTATGTCATTCACTTTAAGAAATCTCCCACTAGCCTTTTTAGCAAAATTTGCATTTGGAACATTCAGATGAGCAATGGAACAAGAACCTAAAAAGCAAAAGGTGACCAAATGAAAATGAACAATAGCAAACATGGTAAAAATCTGTTAATAAAATAATAATCATAAATATAAATTCATACGTTTTTCACACCGTACATTTGGGGCACTATTTAAAGGTTCCCATTTCCCTCGGTTACATTGTAAAGTTGTGCCGTGCCTCATTTGTTGAAAATCTGGATGGCATTCTAAATCTACATTATCACCGTGTTGATGAACTTCATCACAATTTTGAACGACAAATTTACGGGCATCCAGCCACTCATGTGGTTCATCATCGCAGAAACATCTAGCTAAAAAATAGTTTAAATGATATCTCATTAAAGATATAAATGTTGTGATCGTAAAATGAGAATTTTTATATGGTAGAGTAGACCATAATTAGAGATAAAGAATATTAACATCGTGTTGAAATATTAAATACCTCGTAAATCACTTAAAACTACAAAACAAATTTATTAATATACTGTAATAAACTAATACTGAAAAGCAGCTCTTTTTCAGAGCAGAGCGAAGCGGAGCTCTTCTTTGGCTGACTTCGGATGTAAAATTTTGTTCGCAAATCACTTTGCAATGGTAACAGCTAGAACCTTCAAATTTTAGAAATAGCATGATCGTGGTAGTCTATGGGACAACGTCAAA
>JAQIWH010000462.1:0-49278 GCA_034695005.1 Cryptops parisi | reverse complement strand
CATATATAAACTTGGTTCATCAAAAGCGGCTTCAAGAGTGAAAAGAAGACCGAAAAAACACTATAAAAAATGATGGGTGGTTTTGGCATCTAGACACCCACCAGCATAAGACAGACGAGTGAGAAGAGTAAAGCGATGCATTCCATTGTGGGAAGAAGTCGAATAAGGAGGGGATAGAAGAAAGGAAGAGCAGGATGAGGAGGAGGAGGAAAAAGGTTTAGCTTCTGCCACAGTTGCTCATCTCAGAGTAGCAACATCTGCCGGGGCAAAACCATCACTGGTAATTAGGTGGCGCTTAATACAAGGATAGAAGCAAGCAGCGCCTCCACTCAACTCTAATGGACTGTGACAAGCAAAGCGAACCCAACCATCGCTACCAAACCAACTTGCAAAGCTGTTGTTGCTTGTTGCACTTGGCTTACTAAAAGGACTTGCTATTTCTTTTTACCTCTTTTTCTTTATACGTCTTTTGATTTTTTTTTCTCCATATACAGGATGATGCATGAAACGAATTTTTCTTTCTGATTAAAAGAAATCAACGAGCGAACAGATTTAAAATTCGTATATTGTAAAGTGGAAACGGTGAGGAAATCAACGTCATCTCGACATTAATTCACAGAACCATTTTCTTTTTGAAGAAAATTTTTTTAAATAAAAAAGTGCACACAAGTAACATTTAATCGTTATATATTGAATGAAATATTATCATAATTTACGTGGAAAGTTGATTTTCAACGAATTGAACTTGTTACTTTAAACTTACGTCCATAAAACGTGTATATTACGACGCAGGTTATCTGTTCGATGTTTATTGTATAGGCCTAATGTATATACGATTTAAAAGATAACATATAGAACTCAATGTAGCTTGCATTAAAAAGATTCATCGAAAACGTGCCGAACTAAGTGAGAACAGCTTGTTTTAAAGTGGTTTTTTGAAAACCTGCTGCACTCGGTGCCAAAACCACGATTTCAAACAATTTGCCCCCAAAACAGAGCAAATTGCGTAAGATAAATGTAGCAAACAATTTATACTGTTTGGCTAATTGAAACACAGATAAATAATTTTTATTCATTGCCGTTCGATTTTGTTTTTGATATACGAGTAAGTTTTGAACTTCAATCAGGCTTTGTGATTGAAGCAGAAAATCTAGCCATCAGCATTTCTACGTCAAAAGAAACCAGGTTCAAATTTAAAGTACAATTTTAGAGCCCAATTGATATTCAACATTCATAATGCAAAAGTCAGTAATGGAGTTGTTTTTGTTTTATATTTTATTTTGTTTTAGTTTTTGCTCCTGTTGCTGTTGTTGGTGGTGTAACATTGTTTGTCCTATTAGAAGTTCAAGGTTGGACATTAAGAATTAGATGCGCACTTTCTCTTTTACTTTTTTTCATCTACCCTTTTCTCACTTCAACATATAGCCTAGAGTAAAAGACACTGGGAGAGTGTAGGTTCTTAAATTAGAATTTTTAACCAAGTATTACTTTTTTTTCTTCCTTTATTGCTCGTCGACTATGTTAATGTTCTGTAACGTCTTTTTACATTCCAACTCGCATAATGTAAGTTCCTAGAAATTCGGAGGGTGAATGGACTTTACAGTGTTCTTATGATACTTCTACGACACATCATTCATACCTAAACAAACGTGCTCGTGGCTACAAAATAACCTAATACTCAAACACTTACAGTTTCTAGCAAAAAAGGGCTTAGGTTAAGTTCCTTATACTTTTCTTGAAAATAAAAAAGCTTAGTAAAAATTTGCAATGTTTGTTTTATTTTCAGCTCAACATTATTTTTGTTTTGATTTTTTATTGAAGTTTTAACAAATTGGTTCGTTGTTCAAGAAAATGCGTATAAAAAAAAGGTACTTTTCCGTTAACTGAGGTTGTCGCTGGTAGCGCTAATGGTTAAAACGATTGCTTGTTACACTCGACGTGTTGCTAATCGAAGGGCCTGGTGTAATACAGAGTTAAGTAAGATTTTTACAATTTCGAGGGTGAAAAATTTCATCACTAGAGGGTGGAGCTCGGAAGTCAATACAAGTAGACAGAGTATGGAAATAATCAACCCTAGTCTCATTTTTTTTTTCTTATCAGTGCATTAGAAAGTAATTGAAATTCTCACGACGTGTGAAAAATTTCATCTGATAAAAGCATGTGTTGTTGTCACTCGTGATATCATTCGCGTTAATCAGCGTGCAATGTTCAGGGGTGATGCCAAAGCAGAGGCACCCTGTGTGGAAAATCAGTTGTTGGCCCTAAAACAACATGGCTACTGGCTATTCGTATCTAATTGACACCTCATTAAAACCGGTTTACCCACTCCCAACATTCACCTTTCTCCCTTTGGATAACGTCACGAAAACCCATTCCGAATGGAACAGTTAACTGACTATTCGTGCAAATACCACCAAAGCTTTAAAAATCACTAATTGGAGAGATGTTCCTCTACAAACCGATTCGAACTTAATCTCCCCCTTCGAGAAGTTGGGCTCACCAATTAGACTACAACATTAGAGCCAATCAGTAGCCATTGCAACGTCTCCCAAACAAATGAAAACTTGTTCTTGTTCCTGTTAGAAAACGTTTATCGTAGATATCTTGTGAACTAAATATTTCCTATATGTCTTATCTATACAGTATTAATTATAGCCTATTGTGAAAATATATGTAATCTAAAACTGTATAATTTCCTTTATATGTGTATACGTTACATTTTAATTATACGGGGTTCACCATAACAACTTGATAATGTATACAATGATCCATGAGATAGAATTCTTACAATAAGATGTTGGAATGAATGAAATAATTGAAGGGCCTGATGTAAAAAGGTGTTAAGTAATCCCATTTTACACAAACGATTTCAATCAAATTCCATCAATTCCAACTGTTTTTCTGACGTCACACACACGTCAAAGCGCGTTTTCGTGCTTTCGGTCAAACAACGAAAAGCAACAAATACACTGAAACGCAATTCCTCGAAATTGTAAAATGTTACTTAACAACCTTTTACACCAGTCCCTTCTACTAATAAACAAAAAATCTTACATTTAATCCATAATATGTTCTATTTTCCAGAGTAACACAAATTTTTGTTGTGTCACCCCCCTCAGAAACAGTTTACCCCCTTAACTCGTCAGTGACTGCAAACACAAGTAAACCACTTTCACGCCTACTTGTAATGAATAACCAGTGCAAGTTTGAAGTAAATGCGATAAAGCGGTCGCAAGTAATCGCAACACATACAGACAAATGCTATTTCGTGATATCTTCTCGAATAGTATACCATATCTCACTACGTTCAGTCAATAATATACCTTGCCAACATGTATTTCAACACGAAGCATAATTTATACATCATCAAACTCGCTTGTTCGTAACAGGTGCAAATTCATTCACCCCGATCGAACATTTACATCACGTAAATAATAGACATTGAAAGTGTCACCATGATGTAATGACAACATAAACTTCAGTATTAATTCAGTATCAACATACCCACACGCTGTTCTATCACCATTTCGTTAACAAAACACACATTTTATATTGCATTATCTTAATGATGAAAATTCCTATCCGTTACAAGACATACTAGAGAAAATTCTTTTCGTCCTTTTTACGTCCTATATTGTAGCAATGTGTGGAATTTTTCTTTTACCCCTTTCACATTGCGAAAAATCTAGAAACTTCACTCGCTCTTTTTTTCTTCTTTCTTTTAGGAAACCCTTCACCTCTCCTCCTTTTTCCTTCTCGATAATTAGCCTTCAAAAATTGCTTTCCCGACGTCTTTCTTGTTTCAACAGCCGTCATTGGGAAGAAACGAAGCGTGCAGAGTAGTGGGGGCCTTACTAAGATCTCGTTGGAAAAGTTGGCAAATGAAATTCATGGATTCCGAAGACGGTCTGCGCTACTAACACAGCCGCAAGTCATTAAACGCCACCTAACGGACGATTCCTCAGTGAATTGTGGGTTCCGAGTTCGGGCGCTTCCGCCTCGAAAAACTTCCATTGCAGGTGAAATTTGAAAGAAATTTCCACGACTTAAAACGCTTTTTTTCTTCTTTATTTTTTTTCTTGTACTTACTACTTTTTCCATTGCTGCTCTTATTTCCTTACTTTTAACAAAAGCTGTTGCTTTTCCGTCGACGTGAAAAGAGAATGAAAAGCAACAATTGAAAAAAAAAAGAGACATAAAAGAGAAGAAGAAAAGATGACACTGTCTTTTGTTCGATTTTTTTTTCAAATCCCTACACGTCCAAAGAACTAATTAAATATTTTTTATTGACCCAGGGGTGTTCAGTGCGTTTTGAAACAATTGACTAACTTTTTCCCACGCAAAACAAAACATGCCAGTCAATGTTTAATCAACGAGTTTGCTTTCTTGGCGAATGTTTGAAAACTTCACGATGGCCTAAATGGCAAAGAAAACGAAACAAAAAACAAAAAAAACTGTGTGACTCAGCATTCGAAAACAATCAGCTTACTAATTGATAGAGTGGTTGTGTAATCGAATAGGAGACGAGCTAATTTATCTGTCCATACATCCCCAGTGACAGAATAGGAATCGATAATAATTAGAATGCATGTACGTCAATGGTGGTGACGAGTTTCATCAACCAAACTTTGCCACCAACAAGCGTGTAAAGACTAGCTAATAGCCTACTCTAGGGGGATGACTAGACTGTGTTTGAACAAGTCCAAGTCAACATATTTTCTTATGACATCACCAGAATGAGTCAGTGCACAAACAAACTCTATAAAATTCGTAACAAAGTAAAACTTGACTTCTACATCATTATACTCTTAACAGTTTCTAGGTCAGCAACTAATAGGGGAAAAAGTAAGTACGGTAGGCCTACAAGTAAATAATAATTGAATTGGAATATAACGGTGATATATATAACAAAATGTGACAATAAGCCAATATTTGAAATGTTCGGAAAAGCGTTTTTCTGTGTACCATACTAAGCAACAAAGTGATTCACTATATTATGTTGTTATTTTCTAAAAAGTCCAGGAAATGGTAGAGTAACAAGCCAGAAACAGCACTAAGAAACAGTTTGATAATTTTAAACGGAAATGTTTCAAACATTGTCTAAATATTGTGGACATTACAGTGTTTGTCTCTGTTTGTCTCTATGAGACGTGAAATTTTTGAATAAAATAAATAAATAAAATGTGAAATGTTATTTTTGAAAAAAAAAGTATGGTTTTATCACTATATTGCCCGAAGCCCTTTAACTGTATGATAACAACCTTCAACATTTTTTCAATATTTTGTCATTATGCTTGACCATATTATTGATCGAGAACGCTTATTCTAGTAGAGCTCATAATAAATGCACGAACCTTTTATTCTACACCCTCTAAGCGTTCAATAACCACTCCAATGATGTCCGTTTTTAACACCCACAAAAGTACCTCTTGACCGGTTAATACCATTTTAAAAATAAAACGGAGTCATTTTGATCACCGTATTTATGACTTTATCCACCTATCTCAGCATCTTCTTCTTCTTCTTTTTATTTATTTCGTATTTCTAAAGCCGACAACGGTGGGTGGAAGAATAAAAGATGGATGGCAAAAGATGATAATTTTGAGGGTCGACGAATAAAATTGCAGAATTGCAGCAGAGGCACGAGACGATAAGCGTCGGCATTTTCGAGGTGTCTATTATGACACAGTGAGACGATGCATTAAACAGAGGACACTGTCGTTTGTTTGCATTGCTGCTGGCGAAGAGGACAGTGCGAATGAGTGAGTGAGTGAGAAAGAACTGAGCAAATGCTCGTATAAAGTGCAAACTTTGCGGCGTTGTAAAAGATTTACAGGCATCGTAAACACACCGCCAGCACCGCTTTTACGCGTGTTAAAGGCCTTGCTTAGAAAATGGTGATGCATTACTCGACTATCGCTGAAATTCATCGCTCTCAGCATCCTATATGCTTGCATCTAGTAACGTTTTCACCCTCCGATGGCTTTGACTTGCCAAGCAAAAATAAATAAAACTCCACACACAGCCCCTTCCCGTGTACACACAAACGCTCTTCTGAGATAGAAAACTTTCATAACTCTCGTCAATAATTGAGCCATTTCAAACTTCATACTCTTCGTCTGCCACGAGCATCCACAACCTAGATATTGTGAAGTGACATTTCTATTCGGAAATCCCAGTTCCTTATTAAATATTAGAATACACCACAACGTCGTCGATCTGTGAATATGGTTGTGTGACTGTGGGTAATTTGTTCAAAAGCTATCTATGAACGTTCTAAAGCAAATTCTACACGTCAAACTTTTTCAATCAAATTTCATCGATTCCAACTGTTTTTCTGACGTCATACACACGTCCGGGCGCGTTTACGGTCAAACAACAAAACAATATAAGCACTGAAACGCGTCCGAATATGTGTATGACGTCAGAAAAAGTTGGGATTGATGAATTTGATATTTGATTGAACAGGTTTGCCTTGTAAAAATCCCGTTTAAAACTCAAATTAAAATGTAAGTTCTACAGGGCGTTTGCAATAAATATACCATTTTAATGAGTTACAACTTCGTGACCATTATGGTATGTAAAACATAATTGAGGAGTTGGATGGAAAAACGGCGTAAATCCAGTCACGTCGTTATTTCTTAAAATGACGATTGCGTATATTGAATAGTTTTAGACCAGGCATAAAGACATTAGGCTAGGTTAAGTTGGGTCGGACTTTTTGGAACAAGAATGCAGAAAGCGACTAATGTAAATCTGAAATTTTGTGAGATTACTTTCTTTTTGTCCTATCCAAAACAAGATACTGAAAAGATACTGATCCATAGAAAAACGGCGTAAATGAAATTATAATATAGCACGATATTTAGAATAACAGCATAATTGCATTTTTAAATTAGCCTGTAACTTGAGACCTCTCAATTAAAGTTAACAAATTTTTTTGCAAAACCTGTTCATTTTCCTTCTATAAATATACAGTTGACAAGAAGTGTTTTTAAATCTAAAATTTGAAAGTGCCAGAAGTTTTTGCCCTTTACATCAAAACTACATTTTTTGAAAAATTTGAAGGTTTTTGGCTGACTACCATATCAGTTAAAGGTGAGTCACCGTTCTTGGTTTTTACTTTCGTCAGAGGAGGTGGTTATATTTGGTGGTTATATTTGTTGTTAATCACATTTTTTGAGTTACACCGTTATTCCACTCATCTCTTCAACTGCATTTCAGTTTTTTTGCAGATTCGTCGTGGTTTTGAAAAGTTTTTTAGCTGATTTTTTCTGTTTATTCGACTTTAACTCACGTTAGCTCACTTAAGATCGCGACGCAGCATGGGGCTTCACCTACTGTAAATGTTGTAATGAACAGCTTTTTCGCCATGCTTTTGCGCTCTATTTCACAAGATGGAGGACACTTTCAGCACTTTGTGTGTTAGCAAATAATTCTCCTATTCGTACACTATCATTTACACATGGTTACGTCACTGTATATTTATTTAGCCGATCGAACGACTTATTTAAAAAGTGGTATATTTATCGCAAACACCCTGTATAAACGTTATCTATAAACTAAAACACGTCAAAATTGTGAAAAAAAAATTAATCAAACCAAATGCAAATGGAAGAACGTTCTCAACCTGATAATTTCATCATTATTGGTTACAATTAATGAAAATTTGGGAAGAAATGTGAAAGAAGATGAATGGTTGATATAATGGATGCAACCAATGAGCAAACCACGTATTGTGATCAAACTATCACTGACACCTGCAATTAATTACCCCTATTATTACGATAATTTGAGGTAATGACCACCTCTATCGTGATATATAACGAGCGAAATGAAGCAATTAATGGTTGCAAAAGGCACTAATAGCAGGATACCCAACAACCTTCTCAATTGGCCATATTTTATCATCAAAACCAAAAGAAGAAAAAATGTGTATCGTATCAAACCAATAATCATAATCTTCATTTACGAAAAAGATAAATTAAAATATATACGAAAAGTGATAGAAAAATTGGTCGTATTATTTCAACTAATTATTTTAAATAAGGTAGTAGTTTTATAATGAAAGGAAATTTAGTCACGATAATGATAAGAGTAAGTTGAAATAAGGAAAGCAATAAATATGAAATATAATATAAAGGGTGGTCTGTGCGCAAGGTAGATTTAGCATGATAGAGTGGAATCTGGTTATTGTAATCACGTATAAAGTTATCAATCGGTTATTTTTATCATTATCAGTCGGTCCCAGGACACTGTTTAACGTTTTATTATTATTGTTTAAAGTTATCAGCTGGCTATCGTTATCAAAAAGAACTTGTTCCAGAATGATCACAATAACCGGATTCTACTGTACAACACACTGAATTTCATAGAAAATTAGTGAAAAAATATAAATTTAATTAAAAATTAGCAAATTAAAATAAATTTTATAAAACATTATATAAAAAATAAATGTTATAAAAAAATAATTAAAAATAATCAATTTCATAAAAAATTAGTTAAAAAAAATCCATTTTATAGAAAATTGGTAAACAAAAATTGATTTAGCTAATTAAATGTCAATATTTATCAATTTCGCCAAAAGTCGCACACTACAAACAATGTAACATCAAAGCTTGTTTTTAGAAATTAACGCAACATAAATAATATCCCAACTCAATTCCCATCAACCTTCAATATACTTAAAGAAGAATATTTTCACATCTCATCGATTATGCAGAAATCAATGATGCACGAATTTTTGCATCACCCTGTATGTACAGTAGTTTGTTTGTTTTTCTCCCATGTTTCCATCATATTTTGTGTTCCCTTTTTCTCCTTTCTTTGCACACGTCTATCCCGTTGCCAAATTTGATATATTTATAAGTCTATCGGGGAATTGCAATTCTCCCGAAGCTATCATTTGTCCAAAGCTCTGTTTGTACGCAAACGCATCACCAAAGGATCTTCTCGCTGATTGGAAATGCAAATGAGAAAGTCCCCGAAAAACTTTCATGCATACTTGTTTTTTCTTTTATTTTTTTTTTTACCTTTACTTTCCCTATTTTTTTTTTTTACATTTCTCACTTTTTTCCATTGTTTGAATATCAAATCTAACATCCTCATCTCCTCCCACACAAAATAATACATATCGACAAAAAAAAAATGGCAAACGAAAAAGAAAAGCGCAGGTCAAAGTAAACACTACTACATGATGTTTTGTTGACACCCAAGAATATCGATGACACAAACTACTGTTTCTAGCTTGAGATTTTTTTTTTCCACTGGTATGTCATGTTACGATAACGACAAACAATTTTGAAATAATACAAAAGCTATAAAACATGAAAATATTGGCCCATGTCGAAAGACAGCATCGTAGATATCAAATAAAATGACAAAAATGATTTTTTAACTTGGTTAGACCGGTACAAAAAATTTGACATACAACGCATAAATGGTGAGAGAGTTGTATAAATTATTAATCGTCATTGAATCATACAGATTTTGTATAATTAACGGTAAGTTTTTTTACAAATTTGTCGAAAGTGTGAAAAATCAGTTTTTAAGCATACACAATCAATTTTTAAAAACAAATTATGTACGATGAAAAATGATGTACTTAATTTCTTTTTTATTTTTTGATGTAAATTTTGGATCAAATTAACAACATATTTTTATCTTTTTAAAATAATATTTCTGAAAATCGATAAATCGAACCAACCTGATAGTATGTCACTGGTACAAAAAAGCACAGCTTACCTGAAATAAACAAATAAAATTGGAATTAAAATACGTTAATACATTTAAAATTAACTACAAAAAGTTGACTATAATTGAACTTTACATTGCGATATATACATTATAAGTTATTCTTATATAAAGTATTCTTAGAATATATAAAGTATATTCTTAAAAAAAACAATTTATACTCGTTTTATTCTTATGGATCACTGGCTATTAGACTAATTAAACGTTGTCGTGTGGAGAGCTCCTTTAAAGACAACATCGTCCAACAAAGTACTCCACATCTGTATAACACTCGTTGTCTGTCGACTTGACTCTAAGCAATCTCGGATCAAAATGTCGTCTCGTGACATTTGCCAATCAATACATTTTCTCCCCTTTTTATTGAGTGACATTAATGACGAGTGAGACTACGAAAAATAGAGGGCGAGAAACTAGTCCAAAAAAAATTGAAGAGGGGGAATTCATAAAGCCTTTCTATTGTTCGTTAAGGTTGGTGGAGTGACGTGCGTTGTCTTGATTGAATGCTTTCCGTTTTGTACAGGGTGGTGAGGAAAAAAAAACCATCATCATGATCATCGATCGGGGTTCGAAAAGCGGGAATGAGTGCTCGACAAAGAGAAAAGAGTGAGGGAGACAAGAGAAAACAGAAAGAAAAAAACACACACACACACCCAATAATTTAATTAGAAAACTATCGATTGGAGAAAAGTGAACCCATCCTCTGGAGAACCATCCGAGAAATTAGCGCTGCAACCGATGCATACAAATGGAGCTGGCAAATGGTGGATGGAACAAGGTTGCGGCAATTAGGTCACCGCCACCGTATCTAATGAGCGACGAGAAAAATGATCCTCTTCACCGATACAACAAAAGCAAAACGTTTTCATCCTCTCACGACTTCTTGTTCAGCGGCTTTTCGCTAATTAGCCCTTCGAAAAACCAAACGAGAAGAAAGCTAGCCAAAAAAAATTACTTAAAAAAAAAAATTATTAGAGAAAAGTTATTATTGGGGTGAAATCGGTTGTTGGCAGTTTTTGTTTCCACTAAATTTCGCATTTTTTGTTGTTCCTCGTTTACTTTTTAAGTGTTTTTTTTTATTTAAAAAAAAAACATCAATCGCTTCGTCGTTCCAATAAGGCGTGGAAATTAGTGTAATAAAAAGAACACAAACACAGTTGCTGACGAAGGAGAAGAAAAAAACGTTTTTCTATAAAAATGCTAATCAACTATGAGAGGCGTTAACCTAAGAAAAAACCGCAACACTAATGTGCCTCTATTACTGACGTAACAGCTAGACTTTATTGTCAACTTTGAAGAAACTTTGAAATATTTCAGTAGGGATTTGTGCCACTTGGAATCAATGAAATGTCCACTGAAAATATTGCCTATATCGATTCTGTATGGTTCCAGAAACTAGGAATGTTCGTTCAAACCGAATATTGAATTCATTGAAATTCAAATGCTTGTGTTGGTCAAATTATTATCTCACTATGACGCAATATACATGAATACAAACTAAATCAATGCCAATGTGGAAAAAAAAATGCATTTGAATATGCTATAAGAATGTAAACCGATTTGAAAAGCATCAAGTGAAAATGAATGCAACCAACACTATCAAAACTGTATGGTTTGAACAAAGTTTATTGTCAACTTGGAAAAGTATTGGAATTATGTTAATAAACATTCTTATAACCTTAAATCAATGAAATGTCCCATGAAAATAATGTGCATATTAATTGTACTTGGTTCTGAAATTTGAAGCGTTCATGTTGATATTCAAATCATTGCAATTCCTACAAATGCTTGTATTAGTGAATTTCATATGATGCCTGAATTCTAAGTGATATAATAAACATTGAACTTGGTACGATATAGAAAAATCACGTTAAAATGTTAACTTTAAAAAACTACCATCAAACATTAAATTCTAATCTAATAAATTTATTTATGAAACATCAACAGAAAATAAACATAACCACCACCATACCAAAAAAGTGAGGTTAAAAACAAAGTGTGTTGTCAACTTTAAAGAAATTGGAAAGTACATGATTAAGAATTTATATACTTCATATTTAATGACTACTAAAAACTCTCATGTATGGATTCTAATTAATTTTAGAAATAAAAATTTTAATTTCAATACAAAATGTTAAGATAAACAACTTGATATGCTTATTAAAAAAAACATACGATTTATTATTTTACCCTACCAAGTGGCGTATGAAAAATTGAAAGCAAAAATAAAGAACTGAATTTCTTAAAGAGCTTTAAATACTAATTAGTTTTGATCGGTAAAAATTATAGTTTGAAATGCATTAATAAATGTAAGCTTGTAAAGTAGAATGCGATGTGGAACTCGGTATGTTATTAACTCAGAGGTTTAATGAAAGTACTTTGGTAAGGTCGATAAGAGTCATCAAAGAAAAACCAATACAAATTTGCTAGCTAATCAACCATGAATTTAAATTAATGCAACCGGTAATTTTAAGCTAATTAAATGATCCACATTATTCCAAATATAAAGCCAGTCAAATTGCCTATCTTATAAAAACTTTCTGTTTATGAATAGAAATTTCTGATGAACAGAAGACACTGACATGGCCATAGAAAATATTGCTGAAATGGCATCGATTTTGCTTTTCGCGTTCTTAAAAATAAAACAAACTACTACTTCAGTATATCTTACTCTTTTCCACATAGTATAAACTTTGTTTTGTACGTTTGCGACTCTTCTACTTTAAACTGAATAGACCAATGGCGTTTAAATATATTTGAACTAAAAGCAAACCCCGTGGTTAGTATGATAACACAATGACTCTAAAAGTATCCACTGGTTAAGACTCATATCGCTTCTCAACAATCCTTGTTATTTTGACTCATGTTGGTATGGAAACGTACAAAACCATATACAGTATGTATAATATAGTGAGATATTCTCCATCACGCAATTCATTGTTGTGAATTAACGAAGTGCTTCAAACACTTTCTGATCCACTTTAACGTGGGATGCTCTGTTATACTGGACTTTGTTTGCATTCCGTTATGGTCAACCCCGTAGATCACGGAGGTTCACAATAACAATGTGAGTGTAAACAAAAAGCGTTACAAATCTACACAGGATAATTATACCTGTATACAGGGTGTTTCATGATCTCTGTTAAATTTCTAGGGCATGTGGGGAGTCCAAAAGGAACAACTTTTTCCTATGCCAAAAAAACGCGCCACGTAATACAGACCGCCGAATCCTGCCTGTATCTCTATGGTGAGCCAGCCACACACAAAACATGTGCTAGTCATCACCATACAGGCAGGATTTGAGAGTCTGTATCACGTGACGGGATTTTTCCGGAACATAGGAAAAAGTTGCTCCGTTTGGACTCCTCTACATGCCTTACAAGTTTGTAAGAGAGATCCTAAAGCACCCTGTACTGTAAAGGCTCGTAACAATAGTATATATCACACAATATATAGTATATATCGCACAAGTTATCCAATGATGATTTTTGGATACAGTAAAACGTGGCGTACTGATAAATAGAAAGCCAACTGTTGCAATGTATAAATTAACATTGTGATTCCTTTGAAAAAAAAAGCAAATTGTCATAAAATAAAAATTAGTAAATTGGAACTACTTCCAAAAAAAGACAAAAAGAAACATTCTTCACGAATTCAGTTCTTTCTTGTTAGCGTCGAGTCTTTTTGCAGATTACAGTTAAAGTGAGAGTTCAGTAGCAGTCTGAGTGACCTTCTCGACCGCAAGTTTGCCATTTTGGCAACAGCAATATGATGGGGGGAAAAAAAAGAAACGAGCGAACTTCTCGAAAATGAAATCCAGATTAGATTTCTATTCAAAGAGCTCTTTCTTCCTCGATTCCTTTCACTTCTGGGTCGAAGGAGCCTTTAACGTAATGAGTAACAACAAAATGCCGAGAAAGAAGAAATAACCCATTGGATGGATAGTAGTAGTGAAGTACGTCATGGCAGTGAAAAAAAGAAAAAGCAGAGGATGTAGAAGAAGAGAAAACCGAAAAGCATGTTGGAAGTCCACATTCCTGGAAACTCATTACGCGAGAGATGAAAATAGACAACCCTCCTCGGTTTCTCATTTTCAATTTAGATTGGACTCGAACTCATGCACAGGTTGTACCTGGCAAAACTCACCATGTGTTTGTACGAATGTGTTTAGATGATTCCCAACTCTTACGTGCTTCTTTTCATGTATCTTACACTCTTCACATCACGCACTTCCCTTCATTGGCCTAATTTGCAACACTGAAACTTCAAGTTATACTACCGTCATTAAAAATTTAACGCCAACCATTTCACCGAACAAAGCGAGTTATTAGCATCGGAAATGAAGCTTACCAACAAAAATATGAAACTTCCTTCAAACACGACTTTCAGTTAAATTTGTGTTATTTGTCATTATCCGAAATAGGTATAAGAAATCGTAAACCGTTGGTATATATTCGTTTTTTTTCGGTTCGTTTGGTAGAAATGATGCACCCTTATTTTGTCATTAGGGCTGGTGGAAATCAATACCTGAGAGAAACCCTAAGCAATGCAATGCTCTTCATCAATTTAAACTGGATGCTGCAACACGACGACGATGAGGAAAAATTTTGCTGAGGAAGTTTGCTGCTTCACAAGATTATTGCTGAGTCAGAACACGACTTGAGAACGTCCAGAAAAGAAGAAAAAAAATGACATTCACGAAGCATGCGCATAACGTTAATGTGATTATGAGGGAGCAGAACCTCATTACTGGAACTCGATTCCCTGCATAACAGTCACCCCAAGGTTATTGGATGAAGTGGCCCTATTCATTGGACACTTCGGTATGAATGTCCAACTAAATCTTCTACTAAACATCATTATCCCCTCATTCACAACAACCCCCAGTGTTCGAAAGATAGCCTGGAAGCTATAGTTTTGGTCTGTATAGTAACCAAACGCTAAGAACAAGAATTAAGATGCTGAAATCCGCGTAAGGAGGTTCCTAGTTAAGAAGTTTATATTATAAAAGCTGTATGCGCATGAAATATGATAGATCTAGAAGTTATCCCGTCAATAATAACGGAACGACTTGTAAAAGATGCAGTCTGATTAAGATCCTCGTTTTATAGTTTACATTCACGTTATGATGAATTCCATGATTTACAAGCTTCATGCTAGTATGATAACGTGAGATTATACAACTATATATATATATATATACTGCATGTGGTGAGCTATTCTCCAACATGCAGTTCAACGTTGTAATTTAAATATACACTCGCGTTGTCATGGTAAACTTCGTGAATTATGGGGTTCATCATAACAACGTGAGTATATACAAAAAGCGTTCCAGAGAAGTAGATACAGAGGTATGAGTAAACGAAGAGCCTGGTGTAAAATGTGTTAAGTAACATTTTTACAATTTCGAGGAAAATGCGTTTAAAGATCTGAACTTGCATTGCTGTCTATGGGCCACTTCACACTTCTTGCACTAATATTACATATTGTTGTTTTACTTAAAATTATGCGTTAGGAAGGTAGGACTGCACCTAACACATTCGAAAATGTTTCTAAGTCATTTTCGACAAAACTCTCTTACACCAGGCCTTCAATTATATGTCTATAACCCATTGGAAACCATCTTACGTTAGTTGCAGTCAATAAGAAGTATCGGTAACGTAATCCTTTAATTGTCCAATTTGACATTCACTGACATCATACGTTTTCGTAAACACTCATCTTTTACAAAGTCAGAACTTATCGCCAACAGAGTAATCGAATACCTGTTATCAAGAGAGACTCCCTTAAAAGCTTGTTCAAGTTTTCGCTGGTCTTTCATGCACAACTTTTTTAATGGAAAAGCCTAGAAGCGATGTTTAAGCTTACAAAAAGCTCAGAGCTTGACAAAGAGAATTACAGCATTAGTGTACAGTATCTTGTAAAGTCAATGTTCAGTAGAAGGAAACATTCTTCATGGTTGTCGAAATCTCCGTCTAGACAGGATGTGGGTTCCCTTTATGAATCTTAACACAGCTACGAGGCAAAATTTTCGCAATGTCACCTACACCTACTACTAAGCATATGGCCGAACCTACGATTCAATTAAACCAATTAGAATTTCACGGTCGGTCTGCGGTAGTTGATGTTATCACCTTTGGCTACACCAACACATCGAATTATTTAGTACATTAAAATCTTCCATTTCTCACGCGTTCCTTGATTTCTTTTTTTTTTTACCATATAAAGCTATTGAACTTTTATGTACAACTTGAGAATTAGACTATTAGATCAACACATAAATATTCTACGTTTCTACGATTCTAAAAAAAATAAATAAAATTACTTTATAATATATCATGCAAATACCGTTATCTACGGTTGTATGTAGCGTATAAACATGTGAATATACTGTAAGTCAAATTTTTATCTTACTAAATAAATTCTAAATAAAAAAAGATTTTTACTATTTTTCCTATAAGTGGAAAACCGCTTGTGGCGCTAGTGACGACATGTATAAGAGATTTTTGTGTGATCATTGTGCTGAAAATAAACTTTAAAAAAAGAAGACTGAAATATGGGTTTATGATGACAGACCATTAGATTGAGTTGGTCGTTTCAACTTGGGCTTTTGAAATCGTTTGGTTACACTAACATAACCTAGTGATCAGTCATCATAAACCAAAATTCCATCACGCACCGATCGATCACACAGGCCAGTTATAGCGCCACAAGCAACTTATCACTTAAAATAAAAGTACCGGTTTTTTCTTTGGTTTTTTTATATATAAGTTGGGTATAGTTGAGTAAGTTCTATTTTTCCCATCATTTTTTGTTTCTAAATTTGCAAGTTTTTAACTTCTTAAATAATCATTAACAGATAAATTAAAATAAAATTAACAAGTACATTAAAAATGCTTTTTAAGAATACGCTTTACATAGTTTCGCTTTACGCAAATTTAGATTTATGCGATTTTTGAATTATTCTATTTATGCGGGTTTTGACTTTGAGTAATTCCATTTTCGAGTTCTGCAATTTTCGAATCGATTTGTGCGATTTTTGTTGGACTTATGCAGTTTTCGATTAATGATGTTCTCACTTTATGTGATTTTTGGTCCATTAGACTATAAGCTTACAGTACCGGTATCTACTATATAATAAAAGCCATAAATTGGTTTGTTTTGTCAAAAAGTACGCAAAAACCAGAAGACGTAGGAAGCTGAAACTTAGTAGGCCATTGGATGACATCCCAAAAGGGTGCACTAGCGTAATGGTAACCCGAAATTATCATCAGGAAATGTGCGACAATTATATAAGTGACAATTAACCGTTAGTGGTTGTGCATGGTTCAATTTTGCGAAAAAACCGTAAGTCTTACGAAGCTGAAAGTCAAAAGATTGGTACAGTAGTTTGTTCCCAGAAGGGGGGCAACAGATATCTTGATCACCTGACAGTGTCATCAGGAGGAGTGCGACAAACCTGGGAAGTCAAAGGAAAACTGCGTTGTTTTTATCAAACATTGAAAGTTTTAACAATAAAGGCAACAATGAATAAATTAATGAGTGTTATTTTTGAATAAACATGAAATTCGCGCAACCATTATTTCTCAGTTGTTGTGTCTGGTGATATACGTTTAATTTTCAAATTGTACATGATGTTGTTTGAATTTTAAAATAAATAAAACTTTAAACCGAACCGATAGTCTAACTGTAAAATAAAAGTAAACAAAAATAATTAAATAACAAAAATAATAAATAAAAATAAAATAAAACAATAGATAACTGATTGTTGCGAAGCAACATTAGTTAAAACAACAAATTACATAATGAAACCCAAACATTTTTTGACATTTTTGACGGGCTATTTACTGGCTTAAACCCGTTGAAACGTGAGTTTAAACCCTGAATTTAAAATGCAAGTACAATCCCATGCTGTTGAAAAATGCTAAATCCATAATTAATACGGCACCGTTGATTTTTCAACGGGTTTAAGCTAGATCTAGTACGATCATAAAACGTCTGTAGATGCCAGTATACGTTCAATTCCTAGCTCATTCACAAACTCATTCACGAGTGAAGCTAATAAAAAGAGTATAATAATAATGAAAATAATGGTTTTGTTTTTGAAGTTGTTTTTTTAAAGGTTTTTAGTAAAAAAACATTTCACACATAACAACTTAACTATTACTCCATTTGGGTTCTCCTATTGATTGTAAACTTTTCACTTATTCAATTAAAGAAACGTCACTCATGAAAAATGACGACGACAACAACACATCACTAACTGCAGAATTTTGCCCTCCTTTATTTTTTGCAACAACAGGTGGCTGGCGATGCTAGTGAAGTTTTATGGATACATTGGATCGATGTCAAAGTTGTTAGCAAAAATGTCACTTGGAGAAAAAGGAGGAGGATATTTCTTTCTTTAGGCCTGCTTTTGAAAATCGTTTTTTCCCTATTCAAGCCACCCTGGCAGCTTTTTTTTTTTCCATCTTCTCCTATTCTTTTGCTTTTGAGTGCTTCCAAATTGGTCCGTTCGGCTTCTGGCTTAGACGTGGGCGGTCTTTTTAGGCTTCTGACAGATTCGCACCGATCGGAAGCTTGTCTCGACAATTGGCACAATTTGCATTCGGATCCCACCAATTCAACGTTTCACGCACACATACAGCAAAAAAATATATATATATATATAAAGGAAAAAAAAAAGACATCTCCAGATTTTTCTCTCTCTTTTCTATTCTTATTCACAATCATTCGTTTCAACTTCACGCCTTCTTTCTTTTGCAGATTTTGTATTTTGCACGTTTCTTAGAAACACCAAAGAAAAATAAGAAAAGTGCTGTTTTCACTTGGCACGGATATATCTTAAACGCAAACGCGCAATTAGGTTCACTATTGTTTCCTCGTTTTATTGACAGAACGAAGATGCAAAAATGTGTTCGGCAATAACCAATAGGAAGAGCTCGAGCTGCGCCAAGCTGCAAATTGGCAAATATTTTCAATCGTAGAAACAAACACTTTTGTCCGAACCTTCAAGTTGACCTAATTAATTCTCAACAGGACCTGTTTCGTTTTTAACTTATCATTATTAAGTAACATACAACTATTAGGCCTAATTAATTTTTCAAAATGTGCATTAGCAACACTGTTCACGTTTCAATAAACCTAAAAAAATAGTTAATCTTATAGACGAAAGTTCTATATTTAGAAATCATACATCTGAGTAACTAAAATAGTTTCCTTTGTACTGTAAACTGTATGTAATCAATTGAGAAACAAAATTACCAACAATAATTACGGAATATCAAAACATGGATACATTTTTTTGTGTACGTTTTCCGTTTGCCGAGAAGCAAAGCGAGAGGCTAATAAGAATAGTGGCCTCAGTTTAAATTTGATAAAACAAACAAAAACGCATCAATTATACGCTTTATATTAGCTTGACTTGTGAGTTTGTGAGTGAGCTGGGAATTGAACGCGTAATTTCATCTACAGGCGAAAATATATTGTACAGTCCAATGTAACAAAAATTGCGTAAATCGAATCGAAAATTGCAGAAATCGAAAATGGAATTATTCACCATAAATCGAATGTCTAATTACTGAAAGACTGCGAAAATCAAAATTCGCATAAAACAAAACAAAACTTGCAAAAATTCAAAATGGAGTAATTACCCAAAGATCGCATAAATCGAAATTCGCATAAATAAAATGCACCAAAAGTCGCTTAATTAACCGCATAACTCGAAAACATATAAATAAAACATTAAGTGTTCACTTAATACATGGAATTAACTGTTAAGTATTACATTTTTCAACCTAAACTAATATCTAAACCCATAGACAAGTTTAGGTAAGTCAAATACAACAACCAACGCCACAAGCTGTCTCTCGGCAAACGGAAAGGCGTCATTTTTTTAAATGTCGTCCTTGGAAACACTACATTGATTCAAACCACATAAATAGTAAATCCATCGGAATAATCTCCATTAACACGAATTCAATTAACAAGAAAACCAATAAAAATCAAAAAATCTACCTCAGATTATATTTTTTAATACACAAACCATTCTTTTCACAATACTTAGCTTCTGGATTATCGATTTCTTTTAACTACAAAACAAGGTTATGCAAACAAGGTTATACGTCAAATATCACAATAGAAACGCGAACTGACAAGGTATCCGGATAGTAACAAGATTACCAACTCTATTAAAGGTGCGCATCATCATCATCATCATCAAGAACAACAACACTTAACATAGGAGAGGTGTCTAAAACGTGTAGCGGGTAACGCGAAAAGGCGAAATTTCTGCCCAACAGTGAAAGGGTTAATTACGAGCAAAGCATCCGAAACGCCAACTTTTAGCCATTAAAGCCTCTCTGTGCGTAGTTTGCCAAACCTTTTCACAAACACGGTCGGGGTAAAGCCTAGTGTTACTACCACTTGTATTACCAATAGCAAAGTGAAGTCAACGCCACTACTGCAGCAGCATCTTCGCAGCGCAGCAGCAGCAGCAGTAGAAGCATTAGTTGAGGGATAGACATTAAACGAAGCATTCGCCGTGTTTATGTCACCCGCTCGTGAATATTTTATTCGTCGGTGTCAGCGTAATTTATCGCCTTCCGTTAAAGTCTTCCCCCCTCTTCTCCACTCTACCCTCCTAGTTTCACCTCCACCCACCCCCCTCCTTCCCAACCGAAAATAAATTGAGGACCTCAACCTCTTTACAGCGACGCCCACCATTAAAAATTGATGGAGCGAGGTTTAAATAACACTAGCCAAAACTATTCATCTCATCATCACTGGAACGATTCGAACACCGTTCGATCAAGTGGAGGAGGTTGAACGACTATTACAAAAGTTCTATCGTGAAACTACTACAGCCAAGTTGATAAAAAAAAAAGTCTAAAAAAAAAAATATGCAATAAAAATATATACATATATAGAAATAAAAGGAATTTAAAATGGGATGGTTTATCGCGACTGACAACAGATTTCGGCGTCGAAAATTTAAGGCAATTCGGCGAGAAATAAAAGCGGCCATTCCTTTTGCCACATCGGTTGTTTAACATCGTTAACGAGGCAATTTCTTTTTGGAAAACCGCAAAACTTGCCTCTCACATCCAACCTCCCTGGTTGGCACCAATATAAGCGAAGACGAGAGTGAGAGGAACGGCCATTAAATGCTTCAATTCCACCTACCGAAACCTAATCTCGTTCAGCACAAAGATATTCTCGTGTTTGAGAGTGTCCGGTGAGACGAGATTAAATTGAAAGGCGGTAACACCTTCCGATTAATGCTTTCACGCGGACGCATAAACGACCACTCCTATTTTCCACTCATCATAATACTACACCACTTTACTGCGCACCTCCTCTTCATCCTGCTCTTAACATTCTAAAAATATTCCGTCGTTTTTTTTTTCCTTCAAAACTAGTTAAACACTCAACAAGTCGAAAACATATACACGTAATAAACAAAATCTCTCAACTTTTACTAGTCCCATTGTGACCGTTTGGTGTCGTTAACTGTCTTAAGCGGACTTGACAATACGTGAATTACTCAAGGTGAAATGATACCAAGGAAAAGAAAATTGTAAATGAAACTAAAGATAAAAATGTGCTAAAAATTTTGCGCTGTGAATGAAAATGAAAGTGAAATAATGTGAAACTGGTAGTAAAATTGAAACCAAGTGAAATTTAAACATTTCAAAATGGGGTACTTATGAGTTCGACGCCATTTTCGCTTGATGCGCTAGTGGCCAAGGCAATTTTTTCTTGATGCGTTGTTTAGGTCCTAGATCCTAGTTTAGGTTGGTTTAGTTAAAAACAATAAAAACAATCAGGATCACATCAAATGGTCTTAGCCACCAGCGAAAAGTGGGCATATAACTCATATCACAAGTATCCAAAATTGTGTAAATTAAAGTAAATATTGATCGATAATTTAAAAAAGTAAAATTAATAATTATCATAGGTGCAAACTTATTCAGTATTAACATTCAACGCATGTAACCTTCGGCTTATGCTCCCCATCTTTTTTTTTTCGCTTTTTAACGGTTTTCTTGACTAGTTTTAATATTAAGTTTTATGATTTCTTCATTATAAAGAAGTCACCTAATACTATTATAAATTACCTTAAAATTTTAAATAAATATGAAATTCCTTTTACGCGAATTTATAGGAACACATGAATTAAAAATAAATTTGGGTTTGCTGGTGCTCTCAATATTCGGACAAAATTTTAACAGAATTCAAGATGGACATCACGTCAGTGAATCAATTATATTAATAAAATATGAGATACATGGTACCGTGAAATAAAATTTAATTACTGTGGTTTTCCTAAAGTGTTCGTAGTGCATTTAGGCTTTCAAATTTTAGTTATTAATTGGCGTACACATAATTCATGCGTTACCAATACGTACGTCCTTTTCCGAAGTGGCCACATCCTTGTCACGATATCACTATTTAAAGCTCAGATAAGTGTTTCTTTATGAAATGTTAATTTCCAATAAAGAAATCCAAAAAAAGTGAAGAAAAGTTTACGATAAACTATTACTATGACGTAGTGACATAATAGTAAAGTCAACAATACGTTTTCTGCTCACTGATAACAAATAATAATATGAAATGCCCACAAAACGTTGATCAAAATTGGGTAAAATACTTGAGATTTTTATACTCTTTATATTAGCTTCACTTGTGAGTTTCTACATACAAAAACAAGACGACTCGTTGGATTTTGGTAAATGAGGTGTCTCTAGATTCGTCTTAGTCTATCGAGTGACACTGGCTATATAACGTTAATAACTAATATGACGAACGCTACATGCCATGTATCTATTACTCTTTAGACCCTCCGACAGGCTAAATGGCTCGATGGAATTTTGATGAATGAGGTATCCATGGATCCGTCTTAGCCTGCCGAGTGCCATTGTCTATATGCGGTTAATTAAAAACCAATATAGTGGAAACTATATACCAGTATATAAAGAGTATGCTTAAAAAGCATTTTAATGTACTTGTTCGTATTTTGAGGCATTGACCACAGTGAGTATTCCATGTATGGTGCAAATACTTGTTTTAAAGCTCGCATTGTCCGATTTTGTTTTTCAAATTTATGAGAAACTCGATATATATGCTAGTCTCAATTTATACGAAATTTTCTCAATATCAAATTCTCACATAAATCGTGGACTTGTTTACAATTTTGTTTGTCTTGTGGGGGAAAAAAACAACAACATCGAAACAAAAAAATAAGGTTTTCCGAACGACGATTAATTTTCCTTCAATGCTTTTGTTTTGCATGAATATCAATAAGTTCCCGGTGAATCCCGACAATTAATTAAACAAGATCAACTTAAAAATCCTCACAGCTGACAGAACTGATCACGTACATTTTCAATCAATTCCTGGCCGAAATGCAGTGGAAATTAATTCTCGACTTGTATGGCATTCCAACTTTACAACGCGATATTAATTTTAGTGTGTGAAAAGTATTTCTGTCTCCAAGAAAACGAATAAAATATCGACAACCATGACAAAACAAAATATTCAAATAACGTTGAAATGGAGTCGCGAAAAAAAAACAAAAAACAAAAAATTACCAGTGCCAAATCGTATACACGACGAACTAGCAACACGCAATCATAAATTAACGAGTCCATAATTAATATTTAGATGGGCCTATGATTTATACAAGTAATGCATGTTTAGGACAACTTTGATGAAACGCCTTTCTCAATTTTATTAATTAAGTCCCATAAAGCATTCGCGTTAATTAATACGCCAACTAAGTTGTTTCGTTTCTAATATAATGAAACCTAAGCAATTACAATAATTCATCAGGAAAATCACGTGGTTTTAATCACACCTCCAACTACGATTGACACTAATCACCCTCCAACCTTTATCTTCTGACGTCATCATTCATCATGTTTATTGGATATGTTTAACTAAACATACCACCGAGCAATAAAATCAAGTCTTTGGATGGTTAGTGATTAATTATAATCGTTAAGAATTTCTAACACCTTGGTGTTTCATGTTTTTATAGTCTTCTTACTATACAAAAATTAAAAGAAATAAAAATATATTTAAATTGCATTAAAATATAATACACAGTAGAACTCACTTACGACGTTTTCGCAAAATTTTTTTTCTAAACGACTCAAGCGGATTCCATTGTATATGTAACATACTGTATAATGTAACCATTTACATAGTATGTAACATTACAAATTTTCCACTATGTGACACGAAAAATGTACAGTTTCCATACAAAGTTGCATATCCATTATAACTTATACAGAAAATGTTCGATTTAGGAAGTTCAGTACTTCATGGAATAAAACACTTTCTGTATAAGTTATAAAGAGTGCTTCAAGTACTCCTAATATGCGATTTTGTTAAAATGCGGCAGTAAGCTCCTAACAGTTTCGTGTTACATGCAATAAAATTTTTCTATCATACGATTTCGCGCGGTTATACAAAAGTGACGAAAAGCTCCTATATCAATCCCATTTTGCGATTTCAATATATGCGATTTCCTACTAATACGAATTCCCATTTCACAAAAATTCCTCTCAAGTGCTCGTTATATGCGAGAAAAATTTCTTGTCATGCAATTTTGTTAATATGCAACGTTAGAAAACTTCCAAGATGTTCGTTATTGGTAAAAAGTTTTCCTTATTATGCGATTTCCGCGGCTAGACAAGCAATTTAAAGCTCCTGCACCTGCCGTCTTATGTACAGAGGAATCCGGTTATTATAATCACACATATTGTTTTCAATCGGTTATTACTGTATTATTAAAATCAGTCGGTCCCAACACACATTTTGAATGTTCTTTTATCCATTGTTTATTGGTTAATGTTATCAGACGGTTATTATTAACAAAAAGAACTAATCCTAAAGTGATCATAATAACCGGATTTCACTGTACAATATTTTGATACAGTGAAATCCGGTTATTATGATCACTTTGAAACTACTTTTTTTATAACAAAAAAAACGGCTGATAACATTAAACAATAAAAATATGTGTTGCGACCAACTGATTTTAATAATAATAATAATAATAATAATAATAATAATAATAATAATAATAATAATAATAATAATCCATTGATACGAATATTCATGATTATGATGACCGGATTCCATTGTAGGCCTATATGCGCTTTCAATTCATGCGAGATTATTGATAAACGTAATCCTCGCATAACTCTAGAATTCTTGTATATATTTTTAGTTACGGTACTCTTTTTTCAACGCATGATACTCCCCCGTATTTCTCAATCGGGCTCTGCATTACTGTATTTGGAAACAAAAAATCGAACTTCCCTAACAATGATTAAATAATAATAATACTAATCATAATCATAGACAATAGAAAGAGTGAAGGGTGAAAAACCACTTTGATACCTTTTCTCGGGCGTGAAGAGAAAATCCTGTCAGAGCAATTTGCAAGGGCTTAAATTGCATCTTAAAAGGTAAGTTCATTTCGGAGGAATTAAAATATTCGCCCTGCCTTCCGTGTGCAAATTTTAAAGTCGCAAAAATAAAAGAAAAGAAAAAGAGAAAGAGAGATTCGGGTGAAGGTAAGTAAGCTCTTTTACCTCCCAACACATTCTTGGAATCCTTAATGGGGTTTCTCGAGTCCCTCACGGTAAATAATTTTAAGACCTGTGAAAATCCTTATCATCGCTCGAGGGAAGATTATTGGGATAGCTGGTATTTATTGCATTATTGACACGAAAAAACATCCACCAACCAAAACTCCAATCGACCTGCAACATTGCAAATTTTCACCCCCTTAACACCTCGTACGGAGAACCATAAACTCCTACACAGTACGGTACATAAAATAAAAGAGTTGAACAATTGAAAATGCAAAGTGCTTTTTCGTATTCAGCGTTATTTTTGCATTTAAAAAGTATCAGCACCTTAAGTGCATATACAATTACAGGAAATGAAGTGTTAATCCTCTCACGTTTTGTTGACTGTCTCAATGTATTCTTCAGGTGTTTTCATGAGAGTATCAAAACGCGAAGAAAAAAATAAAATAGAAAAATACAAATAGGTTTCTGCCGGTGTAGTGGTAGAAAACGTTAAGTTTCTTCTTAACGGCTCAACTTTTAGCTGAATGAAAAAACCAGACCTGGAAAAAAGGTAAACTGTGGTTTGGCAATGAGAATGTGTCACACCCTTGTACAATATTTGAATAAAATATTTCTGCAAACGGTCTCGTGTTAAGTACGATTTTTTCAACATATTTTTTTCACGTTTTTCCTCCTCTTTTAAACATGTAACTATAATATTGAGTGCAAAGATATTGTATTATAAAAATTAAATATTGTAAAAACATCAGTGAAACACCAGTTTACACTGTAAACATGAATAAAAAAGTAAACAAATATTGTCGACACCAGGTTACACTGATCGTGTCAAACGTTACTGGGCAATATGCACTAAACTTCGTTTAGTTTACATTAGTCATGAATAATACAGGTTGTCCTAGTCCAGTGTTCCATGTAAATTCTCGAAAAAGCTAATATAATGAAAATGCCGAGTCTGGGATATATACAGTATCTTGAGAAAGATCTGTTCCAATGGTGCTGTTTTAATTGACCTTGAAATGCATTTTCAAGATCGACCATTTTTAAATTATAAATCATAAGTTATCGGTACCAAGTCATATTTAGATGTTAGCAATAGTCTATATATAGCCAGATTCTACTGCCGTTTATATTTATTTCCAACAATCCAACTGACGAAAAAAATTACCCAACAATAGCGATTACAACACACCATGCTGCCCAACAGCTTCACTGTATAGAAATAAATGGTATGCAGTGAAGCTGCTACATCAGAATGGTGCGTTGTAGTAATCACTATACTTTTTGTTTTCAGTAGAATTGTTGGAAATAAATGAAACGCCACTGGATTCTGACTATATGGGTTATTGCACACAACTTTCTAAATATGACTTTATTCTTATGAAAATGCAACCATGATATTCAAATTGCATTTTCAACAGATATTTTTGTAACTTGTCTATTCTTGCATGATAAATGCCGGATAATCAGAAGTTGTTAACATTTCAACAAGCAATGAACTCTATGCTTATTAATAAGATGTTTCATGGTGCGCTTGTTTTGCTCAAGTAACATTCTCTACTTGAGCACAACGAGTAAATAACTGAAACATGAAGCCAGATTTTGAAAGACAATGACGAATCAGTTGTTAAAAAGAAGGAAGTGTCATTCCTTTAAGCAAAAGATTTTTCTTTTTTCAACAAAATTTGTAAAAAAAAATAAAACAAACCCAGTTCGATACCGCAACTTCTAAGTCTAAAGTACTGTTGTCAACTATGTCCTTACAACGATGTTTCTTCCAACCACCTGTACTATTGATGGTGGGATGTTGATCCGTGTAAATACCCTCACTAGCCTGTGCGGGTATGTGACGTCACTCACGCTTCTTACTCTCTATCTTCTGGAAACATGAAAGAGAAATCAAAGAGAAGGAAAGAGGGAAAGTGGTAGAACGAGAGTGCGAGTGAAAGCGATGCCAGACGGAAAACGAGAGAGAAATTGAAAGTGAGAGCTAGAGATCTCGCGCAAGACAGAAAACGAGAGAGTGCGAGAGAACGAGATGAGGGGAAGGAAACAGAAAGCGAGAGAGGTCTGAGCTCCAGAGGCTTAACTCCTTTCAAGAGATGAGACATGTGGGTGGCACGAACGAAAAGCTGTGTTTGCTTTTTCGCTCGTGTTCCCTGGCATCTTAACCGCAAGAGAAGCCGTGTAATCAGATTAATACATCACACAGATCAAGGCCCTTTTAGGATTTCCTACCCCCTGGCTAAGCTGCCCTTTGGACGTTCGGAAAACGAAATTTTTCCATTAGTTTTCTTTCTCTTTAAGTGTTTGCGGAAACGTCGAATTGTGTTACGGAATCGATTCTTACCCTGGACTAATCGATACAAAAAATATTGACTTACAGAAATGTTGCGGAATCAAAGCAGTTGTATAAAAATTCATAGAATATTTTCAAACATAACCAGAAACTCAATCGGTTTATACGTTAGAAATCAGAAATTAATAAAATTACGACGTAGTTTTGATGATGTTTACGTTACGGAATGGCTGCGAATTTTTCAGATAACTCAACTATTCTGTATTCTATTTTTTAATTGTTATATTTTATATATAAAGTATATATTTTTTGTATTTTAATGTTTGTTCGTATATCGTATCTGTATTTCTTGTTTTTCCTTCAGAGTATCTTGGTGATGTGACAGTTACTTATCTAGAAAGTTATGATAAATTTTTCTATTTTCACTTGTGATATACAATCAATTCCAGGTGATACTACATATTTTACAGCGATTGTATTTTTTAAATTTTTCATCTCTCAGTGCACACGTTATTTAATGTTTTTTTTTGTGTATAACCAACATTATGAGAAACTGCAGGGAAAGTAAAATCACTGTACTAATTACCTTAAAATGTAGTACATAACTGGGCGGGTACACCAGCCTACTACGTGATGTTATGTTAGATCATTACGTTATAAACTAAAAATGTACTTGACGTTGATTTAGAGTGATTTAAAGTCCTACATAATTGTATAATCGATTCCATTTTGGAGATTGTGATATTCATAAAATCCAAATACTTGACATCCGATTCAATTTTTGACAAGTTTTCAAACTAGTTTCTTATATTTTTATTTCGTTTGTAAACACTTCACATTGCCTTTAAGCAATAAAATAAATCCATTTAAGTTAAAAACAAAAAAAAAAAAACCCAACTCTTCTCCATAGATTAAATTTAACGATCGTTGACAGAAATAATTTGTTTTCAATTTACAAACTCCGACTCTTTAAAAAAAAACCGTCTATTTAAAAAAAAATAAAAGACTGCTTTTTTTTTATTTAAAAAAAATGTAATTTGCGAGCAGTGAGGTTCAGATTCCCTTTATATACACATACGTATAAAAAGGGCGGAAAACCTCAAAAGTTTAGTAAAATATATATATAAAAAAAAATTCATAAAAAAAAATCGTTCAATTATTCAATAATACCTGCACACAAGGGCATATTTATGGAAAGCATCCAAAGACTCCAAGGGTTTCATATTTGACGCGAAGGGAATTCGGTTTCATGCTTGAAGGTAATTGAAAATCTGCTATTCCAAACTAAAAACCAAACTACTACTGGCTGCTGCTGCTACCACGGCTGCAGCTCTTGTTATTAATATTGAGAACCTATTTTAATTTTGCTTCACAAAGAATAGAGAAGTGGAAAAAAAGGTTCCTCTTCCTTATGATCTGCTGACAATTCAGAGTTGCAGACACTAATTTTTTTTTCTTCTTCTTCTTCTTCTAATTCAAAACCGTTGCTAATGACAGGTAGAGGAGTCTCTCAGCTTGAAAGCAGCAGCAACATAATAGCAATCTTTATTTCAACTTCCCATTCTATGCCAACTGCAGGCGTTTTCTCCTCTCTCTCCCACACTATTTCTCGTTGTGGTGGGGGTATTGATCGCCAAAGCTATGCCAACTTCATTACGAGTCAAGCGCAGGAAAAGAAACTTGAGACAAAGAAACTTTGACAGGACGACACTATTTACCTCGCTCGACGACGAAAACTCTCGGAAACGAATGCCAAACCCCAACTCCAGCCGAAAAACTTCATAAAAATAAACGACGTGTGTGAAAAATATATACGTATATATATGTGGAGAAAAAATACGGGCATCATGGCACGCGTGAAACCGCGCCTTTTTTTTCTCCCTACTAAAAAAAAGGGCAACCATCTTTAAAAATAAAAAATAAAAAACATGAAAGAAAATAAAGACAACATGACTGGCATGATTAAGTCGTTTTCTTCTGAAACGAGAAAACAAAAGATCGTTGAAAAGGAAGAAGAAAAAAATAGTCGCGTGTCGCCAAGTGACCTTTGAACTAAAACAAAAAACAGCAGTTACACCGTACGTTAGAATTTTAGTACATAATATCTTGTTTAACACTTCCTCGTAGCACTTTTTATAATATTTATATTAGCTTCATTTGTGAGTGATTGAGTGAGTTTGTGAGTGGACGAATTGGGAATTGAACGTATAATGCCATCTCTACAGTCGTTTATGAGAATATAGGCTACTGTATAGTCCAATGTACCAAAAAACGCATAAAACTAGAGATTTACTCAAAACGGATTTAATTGTACTATCTTTATCAATAGCCTAAAACATAACTAGGGATAAGATTTATAGGCCGACTAAATTTCGAGTCAATTGAATAAAAGAGTCCACAGCGAACAAATAAACAAACAAACAACTGCAATTTAAATAATAAAAACCTTGAATTGGTCAAACGTGTAAAATGAATGAACACCATAAAAATTTGACAAACATTGATTTTTGTACGATGATGACTTTTTTTTTATAATTTCACTTTTATACTTTCGTTTTTTGATGTTTGTCGTTTAACTTCAACACCATGAAAATTTCATGCAATAATTTTATTTATTTTTCACATTCAACCGTCTACAATTCCATTTGTTTTAAAAACCTTTAGGTTTTCTCCACTGACATAACCCCTATAAATTCAAATTTTGTGATAAATTTTGTTATACAAAAGTCTTCGAGTGTCGATTTTATTGATTAGGAAATTCGTATAATTGAGATTATACTGTACAATACTTATACAGTGAAATCCGCTTATTATGTTCATGATCACTTTGAAACTAGTACTTTTTGATAACAATAACCGGCTGATGACATTAAACATTTGAAAAGTTTCGGGCAGCATAATGGTAAGGCAAGCCACACGTTTTCAAAAAATGACAGTCTTAAATCAAACTGTTCCTCAGTACTGCTTGTTACTTTAGTTTGTTACTTTACCACTTCCAGAAAAATTTTCAGAAAATCACAGCATAATAAGCAGATTCACCTTGTTGCTTGCTATGGAGTTTTTCACCAGAAAAAAGATTCTCCAAAATAATTTTAAAAATATGGCTTATCATTATGCTGTCCGAAACCCTTCAATTGATAAAAATACATTGTGTAGGGGGCCCACAGTGTGTTGGGGGCCTTTTAATTATGTTAACAATAATCAGTGATTATAATAACTAGATTCCACTGTATTAAAAAAAAAACATTTTTTACAATAGTGTATTAGACTACTGCACGACTAAATTCGTTTATTTTTCGGATTTATGTAAAGTCAACTTGTTTTAGTGCCGATGTGAAATGCTCAGGAGTGCAGTAATGCTTACTTTGTCTACAAAATTCTTCGAAACTAACCTACATATACATATTTTTTATCATAACATTGATCTATAACCTTTTTAAAAACGAAAAAGACAGGATGTTGTTAAACAACAGTCCCTTTACGCCGTGGTTGGCCATAAGGCAAAAGTGATGAATAGTGCTAATAGGTGTTGACGGCCTCTTAAAACACCACCGTTCGACCTTTGTTTCTGAAAGGCCAAGAAAAACCGAGTGGAAGAAAAAACCCACGAAAACCCTAACAAGCAACTTTTTACCCATCATTCATCATCAATTCATTCCCTTCGCTTCGAATGAATACGCGAGTGTATGAAAATGAACGACCTGACAATCCTAATCTCGAGGCAGCAACGTCTTAAGACTTCTTCTTTCTTTTCAAAATCCCCCTCACAGACAATAACAACAAGCAAACATTGTCATCGTCGTTGCGTTCATTTAGTCGTTGTTGTTTTTTTCTTCTTTTTAATTTATACATAAGAAATTGAATTCTCAATCGTATTAATCTTCGTAGTTGCGGGTCATCAAGATAAACAGTAAATTGAAGCCTAATTTGCTTTTGTTATCCTTTTTTTCCCTCTACCATAATTCCAAGAACAAAAAGCAGACGCTGCATTTCTTAATTACAGTCGGAGAATATGCGCAGAACGAGGAGGAAGAAGAAGAAGAAGAAAAAATATTCAAAGTTTAAATTCTATTTACTAATTAAGTAAAAGAAAAGTTATGATGCATTTGCTTCAGAGATCACTGCATTTACCACCATTGTCAAGATCCCTATGAATATATTCAAAACTCAAAATTGCCATTGTAATTGCTTATAACATTTCCATAGAACCGTACTTTTGACTCACCCTGTGTATATGTACAACAAACACACACATATATACATTCACATAATTTAGGGGATTTTTCCAAGACCTCGAACAGGGGATTGAGCGATTCCATTTTAAATCTTACTAAATTCAAGTTCGGATGCAAAGTGAAGATGATATGTTTATTGCTTTAATGGACCTACAAGGTAGGCAAGAAATGGGGATAAATAGCCTCACGAGAGTCTTAAATCAAAACGTTTTCAGCGAAAACGTCGTTTTTTTCGATATCTATATTTCATGCTTACCCATTTTCGCCCATCTAAAAACGAGCTTCCAAAAGGTAATTCATAAGCTTTACCATCAAAAATCGAGTTCTTCCCCCGTAAAAATTTATGCACTCAACGTTTTATTATAATCCGATATAATAAACACCCCAATGTTTTTTTTTCTTCTGTATATTTCAGTTTTACTGGTAGTATTTTACAACATGTATATCGACTAAACATCTCCGGTCAGACGTTGATGACACAGACATTTTCATGACATTGAAACTATATAATTATTTCGGTTCACCAGTATAATATTAAAAAACACAAACGTTAAATGTAAGAAAAATATGTTTTAATATTGTACCTTAAAATCAATTAAGTGTGTGTGAAAAAAAAGGCCCACCAAGAAAATAATAAAACACTTTAAACACTGAATTGATCATTAAATTCTTTACAAACTACGGCAATAATATATTTGAGAATTTGAGTGGTTTGAAAGGATTCAATAGATGCATTTTAAGGAATAACGACGTAAGTGGATTTACGCTGTATTTCCCAAAAATTCCTCATTTTATTTTTAAAAATAGACCGAAAAACATTTATGCTATAAAACAGGCCTTATGCCAAATTATACAAAGCTATCACCTTTAATCCAACTAACGCTTTAATAGCACAACAAGACATTTTCTTTTAGGATATCACACAAAAAAATCACTGCGAGCATCTTTAAAAACACACACAAAGCCAATTCTTATTTCATCCTTATTCCTCTCTCAACACGGCCAGATTAACCGTCTAAGCCCAATATGAAAGTCATCATTTTCCCCAACGTATGAGACACATAATGGTCCGACCTTTCCCAACCCCTTATCATCATCACCACTTCATCCTCATCTTTCATCCCTCCATTCTTCTTAGTCAACGACCAATCAGACCCTTCATTATCTCACCGGCCCCACGATTCCTTTAACAACCCAAACGGTTCCCTTAACTCGTCCAATAAACGCTTCCATCCCTTTTATCCCCACATCGACTCCGTTTCTTCACCTTCTGTTCTCCTCCTCAACCAGCACCAGCCCTCCTTAGGGAATGGCATCATCATTCCACCGGCTACGGCTGCTTGCTGACGACGAAGACGACAACAACAACGTCGTCTCTTCTCAGGTGACGTTGGGCTGTCTGTCTGTATTTTCGGAGGTGGTCTGACCTCTCAACCCAACGGACTGGTGTGTTCGTTTAAGGCTACCCGCCACAGGCGATGACAGGAGAAGCTTGCTACGAGGATATCAGGCGTCGCTTCCAACTGTGATCTACGGCCACAGGCGCCAACTGTCCACGCCATTGCCTTAATCCCCCCGGGGCCGGGTGACGTCCACTGCCGCGCCCATCTGATCCCCTTTGGCCGTCGAGTCGACGCTGATTTACGGCCAACGACCAACACGCAGCTTCGTGATGGACAAACCAACTCGGCCAACACGCTACCAAACGAACCCCCACCCCCTTTTTTCGTTCCCCCTTTTCAGACTTCCTTTTCCCCCAACTCATCAGCAAACCTGACTTTTCTCCCCTGAAACCATCAATAGAAATCAAAAACACGATCGAAGGATGGTAGAGGAATCGATTTTTTTTTCATTGTTGTTGCTGTTAAATTTGACACAACTGATTTCATCTCGTAGATAAGAAAAGTCCAAATAGTTTTTATATAAGCGTTTCATATACATGTCTAGTGATAACTGTGAAAAACATGGAAAACACTCACGAAGATACTCGTACCGATACTATAACTACAATTTGATTGTTTTATGTTGAAATAAAAATTACATAAATAATATACTATACGGTACTATAATATAGAGCATTGTTCCCAGTTTTGTTTAAAACTTTCATTACATCGTCTTTCCATTCAATACCAATAATTTGTTTGACTTACTTGTTTGTATTTTATTTTCACTTTTCTTTGATTTTTTTAGTCACCCTGTTTTTATTATAAACTTTATATACTTGTGAGTTGGTGAGTCAATGAGTTAGCTGGGAATTGAACGTATACTGCCATCTACAGATCTTTATGATCATATACTGTATAATCCAATGTGCCTAAAATTGCATAAAGTGACAGCCCATAAATCGAAAACCTTATAATGTAACAAAAATCGCACAAATCGAATCAAAAATTGTAAAAATCAAAAATGGTATTACTCAAAGATGGCATTAATCTAAATTCGCATAAATCGAAATTTGCATATGAATTCAAATTTTATATCGAAACTTGCAGAAATCGAAAATGGAATAACTCAAAACTCGCATAAATCGAATTTCTCAAACATTGCATAAATATAAATTCGCATATAATATGATTAGACAGTTTATTGTGCATTGCACCATGTGTTTTTGGGCTCCTAATATCATTTCATATCATTACAGGTAATCATCGATTTATGCTCATTCATTTTATTATGCGATTTCACTGATATGCAACGAGAGAAGTCTCCCCAGATGCTCGTTATATAGAAAAATATTTCAGTTTTAAGCGATTTCATCTACAGATACGTGTCCCTGAGTATCCTACTTCAAAATCTACAATAATGCGACTTGACTATCATCAAGTTCAAACATTGTTACATCAAGTATTCTTCTGTATAATTTAAAATTTTTTAACACATTGCATTATTTAAACCAAAATAGAAAATTAGCAACACAAATGTAACCGAATTCTTACCAACATTCCATCCAGAGTGTTGTACGAGTTTCAGTTTCAAAAGAAAATAAAAACAGATTCACCCATACTTCACATCTATACGATGTTATCAACTGACGTAAAGTTCATCAACCCTTCGTTTAGTGAGAAAAAAATATAAATAAAAAAAAATTAGGAAGTGAAAAAAAAATCTTTCTAACATCCACAACACTCTAAGGGATTAATCTCTTTCTTTAATTTGGAACTATTTCGTAGATAATTAACGTGGTAACTCATCACAGTCTGCATTCTGTAGCCTATTCCCCTTAATAGAATAATCGTTAAAGAAGAAGAAGTAAGAAAAAAGTAAGATTTTTTTTTTTACAACGATGCTGGCAATAAGATCCTCACTGTTGACAGATGACACATTTCGAAGAAATTACGACGACGCTAATTAAAGGTCTTGAAAAGCGAAAGGAAGGAAAAGGGGTAGAGTGAACACAATGCATACAAATGATACAGTGCATTGAAATTATAAACGCTTTTTCTCGCTCACTTTATGGTGATATAATCACGTCTTTGAAAAAAAAACAACTTCTTGAACACGTGCAAAAACAGTTTGTTACAATGTACAAATAGTAATGTCGAAAAAATAAACTTCCACATGTAATCCGACAAAATGATGGTACCCAATATTCTTGCTTATCCATTTTTCGGATAACTGATTTTTAAGTACTTTAGACGCGTCACTTGTGGCGCTGATTGGATTATGGGTTTTGGAGCCAGGTTAGATTAGTTAAACAAACAAAAACATACTTAATAATTCATTACCGATTCATTAATTGATAGGCTTCGGGTAATATAATAAGCTACATTTTTTAAAAGTCGTTTTTCTGGCGAAAAACTCCATACTGATCAACAAGGTGATTCTCTATATATTATGCTGTCATTTTCTGGAAAACCCAAGAAAGTGATAAAGTAACACGCTAGAAATGGTATTGAGGGACGATTTGATGTAAAAATGTCATTTTGGGAAAAGTGTGGCTTATTCTATATTGTCCGGAACCTTTCAATTCATCCATTTATACATTCTGAAAACCGAATGTATACAATAGTTTTACAAAAGACGCACAAAATATACAATATTATATTTTTTTGTTTACGTTCATAAATTTTCATCTTTGTTGAAATAACCTTGAATCAATATTAAGCGATTCTAAGTACTGTACAAGTAAGTAGCGCCACAAGTGAGGTCGGACGTCTAACCCCCCCCCTCCAAAAATACCAATTTTTACTATACAGTATACCGGTATAATAGTATAAAGTAGGCTCAATGAAGCTTTCTCTTTCAAAAGAATCCCCAATTCACCTTTTATAAAAGTTCACTTTTTCGAAGCACTAACACGAGCAAATAGTGTATTTCCACCTCCCCTGTAGGCTTTTACATTGTATTATCTTTTTCACGGAACTTCCATCATTATGAACATCATCATCATCATCATCATAAAAAAAAACAAAGAATCGCTTACTTTTTTTCTTCATATTATTTTAACGTTTCTAATATTTCACAATGTTTCCTCCGATGTATTAAAAAAATTTATACCGAAGTCCACAAATCCAATATTCGTATAAGAAGAACGATGTAGTTAATTTTTTAATGGAAATTTTTCGTCTCTATTTTATGGACAGTTATAAAGCTTCATTATTAGAGGCCATAAAAAAGACCAATTTTGGGTGTGCCATTTAATGGAAATTTCATGTACTCTATGCCAAGTCATTTTTGCTACAGTGAGTAAAACCGAAAAAAAGAAGGGAAAAAAATAATAATAATCTTCGTATTTATAGCTTTAGATTTCTGCCCAAGATTCACCATTGTTCTTAAATAAAAAATAGGTTAGCACATCGTTATCAATTCGACTTGAGCCACGCATCTACAGGGTGGCTCATCTTCCAAGTTTTTTTTAATAAATGTGTAAATAAAGGAGAAAAAAAGCTGAAATTCTAGCTAAAAGATTGCACAGTTGTAAATGGCAGTTGCAATACGATTTTATATTGCAGACTATGTTCAACTGTTTGTTTCATTTCGCCGTAAGTCTAAGACTATGACAACGAAACACGTAAATTGACCGACGAATATAGAGGTTTCACGGTGCATTGTGAACTATTCAGTAGAATAATTACGTATAATTATATGATAAACAAAAATCCGAAAATTCATTAACCGTTACTGCATTAATTCAAAAAAGTTTTTAGACGCATTGATGCCATCAAGTTGGACACCCTGTATGTTTGCGCAGATGTGTGCCATGTGTTGACCACATCCAGGAACTCCAACGAGTTCATTCTGTATGCAGTTGTGAAACTATTCAGGATTAGCAGTGATGTTAATGTTTCCATAACTTTCAACTATTTTTCCGTTCACGTTGTAAACTATTGTATACGAGTAAACTTTAAAGCCTTAACGCTGATAGGTACACAGGCGCACGTCACGAACACATGTGTTTTGCAATCGAGATCGTGTGATGGAATATCCAATTTCTACCTTGATTTATGGTGTGATAAATAATGTCAATAACGTACCCTTTTGAAAACTGTAAACACGACTTTGTGTGCGGACAATTTTTTTAAGAGAGACATTTTTCGTTAAGTAAAACATCAAGCCTTTTATTTTTATTTTTTGTTATTATTAAAAAAAATAAAAATAAAAACATTAAACTAAAACAGGAAAAAAAGTGTGAACGAAAATTGGATGTTTTTCGTAAACACAGCAATAATTCATTTTAAACTCGACGTTATTTGTTTTCATAATTTGATATGCACGTAAAGTCATCATAAAGTGTATTACGGTGAAATGGTGACATTTCGAAAACTTCGTTAGTCGTTAACTAAAATTTGAAAAAACAAAATCGTTTCATAATTGAATCATTTTCCAAAAACAACAAAACCTTATGGGAAAATTCCGATTGCGAGCGATTAAATTTATATTCCCCCCCCCCCTGAAACTACAATTTTCTAAATAAAAACGCCACATGACAGTAAAAAGTGAGCAATAAACAAAAAATTAAACTAAACTAAACTAAAAATAAATTGCAATCGATCCAACAGTTGACGTTTTCATATGGTTTTTCCATCATTTTTTGTTCCTTTAAGATTAAATTGTATTACCTTCAGGGAATAGTCCCGTTTATCAATGAAGAGAAAAATAATTGGGTTTAAAAAAAAAATCATAATTGAAATACGGAAGTTTTTGCGACATTTTCATAATTACAATCGATTTCTTCTTATTTAAAAAAACGGTTATACTTTTTATTTTTACAGGGTGATCCGAATTCTTTGACTCTGATGGGAGTTTATGGTTCATAAATGACAAATTTTGACGTGACAACTGTGACATAGTGTTTGTTAACCATTGAATGTATAACTCGAATTTAAGTCTCATCATACTAGTGATTCACGAATTTTCACTAGTCATTAAACGTTGATCAACAAACGTCACCACGAGAGAATCAACCTCATTTGGATAAGTGTTAAATCACAGTGAACTAACTTACTTTTTACAGTTTCTTAATGCACTAAGTCATAGACATGATCATAGACCAAGAGTCATATCGCTGTACCGACAAGAGAGAATTACACGGCGTGAACCAATCGGAATAGCAGGCAACCCTATAGACGAATCACATGATACATCATCGTTTTCTCAAATTGAAATTTTTTTTTTGAATTAGTATATGGGTTAAGACGATTTATTCAAACATAATAAATAATTTTTCGCATAAACGTCAAATTGGAGGGTCTGGTGTTAAGTAACATTTTTACAATATTGAGGAAAAAGCGTTTTAAGATCTGAACTTGTCTCGCTGTCTATGGGCTACTTCACACTTCTTGCACTAATACATATTGTTGATTTGCTAAAAAATTATGCATAAGGAAGGTGGAATTGAACGTGCTATCAATTTTGACAGAACTGTTACTGAACACCCTTTTACACCAGGCCCTTCAATTACAGCATGACACAAAAAAACAAAACAACGAGACCTTTAACTCATCGCATAAATAATTCAAAGAATTAAGTGCATACGAAGTACCGTATTTTATTTCTATTGGCATCGAAGAAATTAGTATTGCCAAAGGTAAGGTAGCCAATCGATTACGCAAACATTGAGAAAATGCTGCCACAATATCGAGAACCGAGTTACGAGCCCCTGGTATGAATATTTCATGCTTTTCTAGCTTACCCCACAAATTATGAAACACATCCCTGCTTTAACCACACAATCTCACTTAAATACAGTACAGATATTTCGTAAGAATCGAACTTGCTTCAACATTGATCAACAAGTATTTAAGCTCGTAAGAAACATATCGATTGAGTTAACCGATAAAGAGAAACTCCTCCTTATTTCCTACATACAACGATAATAATGATTAAAAACAAAGCATTTTATCCTTGAAATCGAAACGCTATTGTTACTCTCTATTCTTGGAACTTAAATTGTAGCTTTTGTGATTCAAAAAAAAAAAAGAAATTGAATGAAAAGAAGAAAAAAAAACAACGGGAGAAAGAGAAAAAAAAATCGCAGGTTTTAGCAAATGTTGTAATTTGGTAAAAGTTTGAAATGGGTGAGACGTGTAATTACCCCAATTTCAGGTCTGGCAGAATGGAAATGTCTTCGGTGAAGGAATTATTCCAAGTTGTAAAGCATTTTGCTAAGGGATCGAGGTCGGATTTTCTCCACCTGCTTCCAAAGAGTCCCGGGGTTAATTAAGTTGCGCACGTGCTCGCTTGACTTTTCCTCGAAGGAATTCCCCGTTCAATTTCGCGCACCGAGATCCTTATTGCCACCCTATAACTCACTCACGACTTCCAAACTCTGGCAACTTAAAGCACGTGATGAATTGTTTTCCAATGCTCTCTCTCTCTCTTTCTCCGTGTGTTCTCTTTTTACCCCCTTCCACTATACTACTTCTTAACTCACCCCCTCCCCATTTCATTTTTTTTCTTATTATTATTATTTTTTTTTTCAGAGGGGGATAGGGGTGGTAGCAGAATTCGTTTTTTTTTCCACTTGGGTTACTTTGATACAATTCGATTCCACTTTTCTTTCTTTATTATTCGGTAAAAAAGATCGAAGATTTGGATCAATGAACTGTATATCGATGCTGTGGGTAAAGCTGGTTGTGGAAATGATGTGATTAGGGGTTGCTGCCAGAAGCCGAATAAAAAGAGATAAAAAGATACGGAAGTCGTGAAATAGATACGCAGGAAAAAAAAAAGATACCAAGTCCAGAACGGCAAAACGTTACCTTTTGACATTCTTATCATTACTTACAAAAGGTTACATTTTGTTTCAAACATTCTCGAAAATAATACACAAAGAAAAAAAATATTTGAGGAATTACATTTGGATGAGTTAGGGTTATGATTTATTTGAATCGATTAACTTATATAAACGAATGTTTTTGAAAGAATTTATTTATTTATTTATTTATTTATTTATAAATTAAGTGCGTGCCATTGAGACAACATACAGTTGTCAGTATCTCTTCTATAAAAGACCAGACTGTGCCTCCTCACCAGTTTTAAGATCAAAAAGTAGTGCCAACTAAATTTCTCATTCTAAAATGTGTATCCACAAAATAGGGAAAATCGAGGCGTGTAGCCTCCGATAGACTATAACAAATATTGCGAAGCAACATGAGTTAACATAAATTGCGTAATGCAAATAAAAAAAAAATTTCCAAAAATTTTTGACGTCCAATTTACCAATATAGTAATAAAATATAGCATCCGACTTAATAATTAAAAACGCAAATACATTAAATTGGAATCTATCCGATCATGAACCGTTAATTTGTAGGATAAAATGTAAATTTAAAATTACGTATAGGCCTACACCAAGTAGAGAAGTAACACAGATAAGAAACTTTACAGAAAATAAACGAAACGAATTTTCGCATGAATTAGACAAAATTGAATGGGACTTTTTATATACTATTACTGACACTGAAGAAGCTATGGAGTATTTTATTGGTTTTTTATCTATTTTTATTTATTTTGAAAATAATATATAATTGTCACATAGTGTGTGAAATTATACATATAAACTTAAGTATCTAATGTTGTATTCTAATGTATGTTTCTTTGACTTTCTCGTTTGTAATTATCATTTCATTCAGTGGTATGTTTGTACTTATATTTCAATTATACCGGTATGCATAACTGGAGATCAGTAAAAAAAAAGAAGAAAATTTTCTGTTTATATTACTAAATTAAGTTTATAAACAATTTATAAAAAATTTAAGTCAGTGTCACACAGTCGGCAGTTTTATTACAAGTTAACAAACTGTTAAACTGCTAATTCTCGTTTCTGTCACGTACAGTATATACTCTTTATTTTTTCCTGTATTCTATTTTGTGAGGTATGTATTTACAATTATGTACGACGATGGTGACTGAGAATAAACAAATAAAAAAAAATAAAAAATAAAAAACACAGCAACTGTAAGACAAATCGGTGGATATAACACTAGAAAACGATAACGTCAGTAATAACAACAACAACAAAAAACCCAACAAGTTAATTAAACTGGTTTTGAGAAAAGTTAAGGCATTGGGTTTGAGAGGATTCAATGAGAGATATCACACCAAGATATAATATGGTTTTAAATCATGATAGATGTTTGTGAGGAGAATGTAGTTTTCGAATTTCTCAGATGTGTAAACTAAAAAGTTATCATCAATATAATTGTAGATACCGAACACAGGAAGGTCATGTACATGACTAGTTCGTACTACACTGGAAGGATGTTTATTTGACATTCCCGTCAGAACCTATCCACCATGCACGATGCCGTATTTATTTTCCCACTTGATATACTGTACTACATATTTGTTATAAGTCAAATCTACGTCACTGATTTCAGAAATAACTAAAAGTTAATGGTGTACACGGACCTTTGACTAGACCTTTCTATAAGGTCTAATCAAATTTTAACCACAGATGCAACGTATCAAAACAAAGCAAAAAGTCCATATAAACATAGATCCGGAAATGCATACTCATTTGCATACCTACAGCGATTATATAACAATCGGCCTATGCAATTACGTGACTTCACCCTTTGTTACCTCAAAAGAGAAGCATTTCCGGACCCATGTTCATTTGGGTTGTTTGCTTTAATTTGATGCATAGCAACTTTGGTTGAAATTTGACGAGACCTTTTCACCCTGTATAATAAGTATATGCAGATATGAAAAGAAACCTTATTTCAATTACCAAAATTTTCTACAGCATTATTTGGACATCAAAAATTTAACATGTTTCGAAACTACTCGTTGCCATATAAACCTTGTATCTTTATATGAAACACTCAGTAGCGCAGGGTGGCTTCATCGTACATCATCATGGGAAAGAGGACCAATGTACCTAATGTTTTGACATTTACACCCACCCACCCTCCACTCCATTTCACCGACACGTGCATCACGTTGGTGGAAACGCAACTTGAAGGTCAGAGTTCGGCGGACACGGGCGAAGGAAGCTCTCGAAAAGAGCTTTTAGATTCCATATTCAGCAAACGTCATCTTGTGCGGCCAAAAGTGCTCGTCGTCATGCACCTCGGGGCCAAAACTTCCACCCAAACCCACTCGTTGTCTTTCGGACTAGCCTACTGATTAATAAACACGACTAAGGGTCAAAGGGCGCCGGAGCACGTGTCGCCAATGGTGGCAGGCACGTGACCTCACTTAGCCCAAACCATTCGCCAGATATTCGGCAAACCGGTTTTTGGCTAATGGCCACTCGACCGAGAAGGAAAAGGACTAGGCTCAGCTTTACGAGTGAAACCAACGTCATCATCAACAACAACAACAACAACGACGACAACAACAACTACCATACCACCTCAGTACACAGCAGAATATCATCATCGTCATCATCATCCAACATTATTATGTCTTTGTCGTTCTTGCAACCCACGAGGAATGGAGGAATCACCTACCGAGTTGTTAATGGAGCCAATGAAGATGCTAAGAACGAGAATTGTGGTTAATTGTACGGTAATGATCCACTAACACGTAATTTAGTTTTAGTCCAGTTCCGCCAATTTCCTACTAGAGGCTATACATCAAGAGTATCCTTTACGCGAAATCCACGTTTTGTTTTTAACATTTCTTCAATGTCTTTTCGAAATTCTTTGCAATTTCATCAATTTCCTTTGCTGTTTAATAAATTTTCTTTGCCGTTTCATGCTTATTCGGTAAAATTTCCATGTACCATAAAGACGTTGCAATACTTTTTTACTACTTGACGCTTGAAATTCATACCAATAGCTAGCCACTACTAAGTTCAAAGATCATGATGACAACGATTTCAATTTCTTGAAAAAATATTTGTTGATTTATACGAGTTACATGAAAACATTGCATGAATCGAAATCGCAGATATCGAAATTCTCATAAACTACAATATTACAGAGGGCAAGTCCAGCTCGAGGATCAACAATTTCGACACGCATAGCATACATATTGTGGCAGAAAAAACGCGGGTTTATTCTCTTAGGCACAACAAACAAAAACACATACTAGCAAAGTTTCTCGCACATAACGAGCCTCTGCAAAGATTTCTCTCTTCACGTAGCAAAATCGCATATACGGAACAGGCATAAATCGAGGACTGCTCATAGTTCCAATTATGTATATCCTGATATCCAAATATGTAGGTTATATGCATATCAAAATAATTATCTTTAATGAATTTTATTTATTTATTAATGAGAATTGCATTCCGAATTAGAATAATTGGTGATGACGATGTTTACCGTAATTAAAAACCTTATTAAGTATTTATGTCCCATAAGGTCCAATAAGAGAACAAATTAAGGCCAAATTGTGTTAATACGTTGTTCGTACCAGCGTTTTCTGGAGACAAATGAGAAACATCCGGTACAATCAATACTCTTTTCGACGTGTTCTATTTCATAGATAGATAGAAAAAGAAATAGTACACCATTATTATCTTTGGAGCACTATTAAGTAGATACTACTAAAAATTGCTAGTAAAGAGTTTCCACGTTCTATGCAGATGTTTGTATCCAGCTGCTTAGGTTCTTCTGTTATGTTTACAACCTCCTCACAACCAAACACGAAAAAATAAAGAAGAAAAAATGTAAACATCGATGTATAGAAAAATACCATTTCCGAATGCAACTCACACACACACAAAGACATAACCAACCCAGTCCTCGGTTATGTTTACACTTCCCAGAACAGCAATGTCCCAAAACGAGTAGAAGAACCAAACCCCATTCGTAAAGTCGTTCCAACATCTGTTTGCGAAATCACTTTCGTTCGGGCATAGAAAAAAAATATATATATAAAAAAACAGAAGAAAAAAAAGATGAAAGGAGTAAAAAAAAACTTACAAGAGAAATTTCTTCGTCTGAAGAGGGAAAAACCCGAGGGCAAACTGTAAGGAATTCATCTTTCAACTTTCGCTGCTGTGACGGGTCCCAAATCACGGCTCGCGAAACGATTGGAATCGGATTGAAACGACGAGTCAAGCTCTCAAAGGACATTCCCCAGCTTTTCTGTTTGCATCACCATGATCATGATCATTATCATGACCATCAGCGATTGTTCTTCCTTTTTTATATAAATATATATAGACACACAGTTCCTCGAACCGCTACAAAAAGTATAATGAGAACAGCACTCTTTCGAATCTTTCAAGTGTTTTTCATTCTTTCTCTTTGAACTCGTATAAGAAACATCACCATTGAAAATCTCAACGATTTGCTTTAAATGAGGAAGAACCCCCTGAAAACCCGTTTTGTCGAAAACTCAGCTGGAGACAAAATGTGATATCAACTTTTGGAAATGATACTCGCTTTGTCCACTGACCGGATACGAAAACGCAGTTTATCACCAACTTGTCAACTGAGTCGTTTGTTTACCTTTTCCTCGTCACGTATTCCAAACGGAATGTTGTTTTCGAGTGTCGTTTGGCATGCCAGTGAAACTTAGTCCCTTGGATTCACTTTTCCACGTGATAACATCATTTATTCCTACCTGACCAGCAATGCACAACGTGCATAATTTATTTAACAACGACATGATGCAAGTCTACTTGCACATTTATTTAATATTTATGAAAGCACTTTCAATCACTGCAATAGTGAAACGTTAACTTCCCAGTCTTCCTGAGGAAGACATGTCAAATTTCATCGAGGTGTCTTAAAAGTTCATTTCAGCTTCTGTTACGTCCATTTGACACATGACATTCAGCCTATGAATAAAACACGAACCTCGTATCAATCACTTTAGTGTAAAGGTGGAAAACAGAATCACGAATATAACCCATAAATGTATGTCATAAAATATAGCTATGTATTGTTTATGTATGAAATGTTACCACACTCTTCACAAATCAAATGGAGATAAACTAACACGAAGGTTACATAAGATACGAAATCTAAACATTAAGTATCACTGAAATTTATGATAAAACGTGTAAACGTATTAAATGTTATTCATAAATAATCTGTATGTATAATGTATGTCACCAGAAAACTACATAGAAAACTACACGTAGATTAGAAAGTCCTTTGAAAGTTTCGTTCCATTGGAGTTCCAAAAGAAAGTTCTCTTGGATTCAATGGAAAAATAGATTAGGTTATAAAAAAAATTCATGTTTATAACAAATATGTAACTAAATATACAAAAGTACCGTGTAAATATTGTTAAAATCCATTTAACACTCAAGACGTTCTATTGGAAGTACCATTGGAACTTCCCTAAGAAGTTCCATAGGAAGTTACACTGGATTTCCAAGTAGGAAGTTAAAATTGAAATAGTTATGAAAAAATATTACACGTATATAAAACATATCTAGATAAACGTGCAACCATGCAAATTAAAACTGTACAAACCAATTAAAAATTTATGTGATACTTAAATTTTATGTAAAATTGTGAAGACAACATTGTATGAACATAACGACTAACAATGTTGTAATGTACTAGTAACTGCAAAAGATTTCTATGCTAAAATAATGTTTGTGTAAAATGTAAAAAAAAATGGAGTGGGTGTAGGGTGGTAATAGCGATTGATCTTGGGTTCATCAGTGGCAACAGCCGTGTCGACAAAACGCTGACTCATCAACGGTGCGTCACAATATTGTTTCCCATTAAGGATCCCAGTCTGATGGAGGCTAATAATGGGATTGAAGTCATCAAATCGAAAGCTGTTCTTTTATATATATGTATATATATTTTTCAAAGTTGGTAATAAGAATCGAAAAACGGAAGAAAAAAGAAACTGTCGAAGAGAAAGAAATTTTCTTTCTAAGAAAGAACAAGAAAAGGAGAACTCGACCCAGCAAAAAAAAAAAAAAAAAATGACGAGGAAGAAAATAATTGTAAAAGAAAACTAATCACAGCATCGTGACAATATCATCTATCCCTTGAGAAAGAATGAAAGAAAAACTAACACATTGCGTGCCTCTGTGTCTATCTGTGTATATGTGTGTGTGTGGTGTGTCATTAACAGAGTCGACTGCAACGTTGCCATTAAAAAGCTCCTAAAAATGCCGGAGGAGAAAACGTTCCACCGATAATTATTTCAACGACGATTTGTTGCTAAAGAATGAAAAGTAATGGTGGTATAACAGAAAAAAATATATGTGAACCAGAAAGTATTGATGAAATAAAAAATAAAAAACCAAGCAGAAGCAACAACTAACCAAAGAAGAAGTAGAAAAATAATCATTTTCCAACAAATCGATCTTTTCCGCATAAAAAGATTCTCTTTTTTTTTCTCATTTAACTCGTAATCGATATTGCAACATCATCCTCATAAAAAATTTCCCAGGGTTGAATTTAAAGATGACAACGAAACCATTAAAACGACAGGATGATATAGTTCGACAAAAACATTGCTCCCAATGCTGAATATATTATCGCCGCAAATGATAATATTTATTATTTAATGTTTCTATTTAGGTAGCGACAGTGAATATATGGCACTAAGCGTTTAAAATGTTTTGAAAAATTTAATTGGTTAATCGTCATTATAAATAATATCCGCGAACATGGAGTGCAAATACACAATACGTAACTACGAACACTTAACACAGTGTAGTCCAGTTATTATAATCAAGATTAATGTTATTAACAGGTTATTGTTATCATAATAATTCGGTTACAAGACACTGTTTAATGTTTTTATCTATTGTTTAATGTCATCAGCCGGTTATTGTTATCGAAAAGCACTAGTCTAAAAGTAATCACAATAACCGGATTTAAACTAAACTTTTTTTAGACTGTTGTACCAAACCATCAAAAACAGTCTAAAGTGGGTCCAAGTGTTCTTGATTCATGCGAGAGTTACTTTCTGCAAAAAATTTTAATTTTTTGTTTTTTTCGTGTATGTCTGTTTGTTTTGTATTCTGATTCTCCGGACTGTTTAACTTAAATAAATAAATAAAAATATTCGCATAAACCGAAATCTGATACCGGTAGGCCTACATAGAAATCGCAAAAGTAGCTTCACATGTGTATCGCCGCACAGAATCGCATAATAAGGAAATTGTTTTGTATAGAACGAAAAACTTGGTGATTTGTATCATCGTATATTAGCGAAATCGTATATAAGAAAGTACCATAAAATCTGTAGCAATGTAGAAATGTGGCTCTGTTCTTACACAAAAGTTTCATGGTTTGTCAATCAAAAATTTTAAGTACAGTGTAACATGGAAATTGTCGATTTCTAATTTCTAAGGATGCGTTCGCATAAATCGAAAATAGCTATAAAAAAAATACAAAAAATGAGAAAAAGTTTCGCATAAATCGAAATCGTATACCCAATATATCGTAATCGCAAAAGAGACAGGTGTGTTCAGTTACTTGTGCAAAACCACCAAAAGCAAAATATATGACAATGAATAAATATCTGAAAGGTTTTCTATCGCATGCATATAAGCGAAAAATTCGCATAAATCGAAAAATTCATGTCTTTGTGTATCATGATATTTAATCATGAATTTTAACTGTATCATGTTGAGGTCTATCAATTGTGTAAGATATAATCTACGACTGAAAACTACTTAGAATGCATGAGGCAATTTTTAATTTAATTTATTTTTACTTTCAATCTCTACATCCCATAGAATTGAATGGAAAATGACTTCCGATTGAAGAATGTTCGCATAACGAAACGATTTTCAAGAGAAACCTTTTTTTCTTCGTAAATCGAAAGATAAGTATTAACTTTGTATTGAATGTTAACAATTAATTGACATGTAAGCAATAATTGCCATTTTGCAAACATGTAATTTAAAGTACTTTTTCGAACAAATTTTTTTGGGGGGAGATCATCTTGTAGAACTGCAATTATCCTTTTTTTCTGCAATAAAATGAACCCCCCAAAAAAAAGAGGGAGACAAAGTTAAATTATTCTCTCTTCCTTTTTTTTTCATTCAACATGGCTTTGCTTGCCAATCTTAGGGGTTACTAAAGAACGTCACCACCCAATCAGAAGCTTTAGTTTTTTAATGCAAAGTGGAAAAGAAATTAAGAGCACTAGCCACCCCCTCCCTTACGTTCGTTCGGTTCATTGGAACAACGAAAAGCTTTCTTAACACTCGCACTTCATCCAAAGCAAAAGAGAGACGAATTAATTGAACTTCATGAAAAATGCAAACGCAAGGGATCAATTCCAATCGGAATAGCTGATCGTTAACTCGGAACATTCACCAATAAGAGCGTTTTTAGTTCGGTATAAAAGGTGTTTTAAAGACGAAAAAAAATCCTGTTTCCAAAAAAAATAAAGAAAGAAGCTTTCATTACAATGTTCAACTGATGAGATTAAAAAGCAGAAAATCTGGGTTTAAAAAATTGAATACACTTATAACATATAAGATATAGTGTATTGTTTTTATAGTAAGAGACATCATTTTTATACACTTTATATTACCTTCAATTGTGAGTGAGAGAGCTAGGAAGTGGAAATTGAACGTATACTGCCATTTACGATCGTTGATGAGAATATATACTGAATAGTCCAACGTACCAAATGTAAAAGCGTAACTCCAATGTAAAAATAAAATTGCATAAATGAATAAATAAATAATTGAAGAAATCAAAAATGGAATTACTCAAAACATTCATTAATCGAATATCGAAATTACTCAGATAATACGTAAGTTTAATTCGCATAAATCGAAATAGCGAATTTTTTGCACTATGTATGTATGTACATACATATCTGTATATGACAGTGTAAGCTATATAAAGAGTATGCTTAAAAATAATTTTGAATGTATATTCTTTGATGAAATACAGGGTGTTCACTGAAATTGGCTAATTTTAAAATGACTTACTAGTTTATTTTGTAAATACAAGGTGTTCTGAAAATCTCCATACATACTGTAGGTGATGTGCTTTTCATAGAGATCGTTTAAGAATGATTATGGCAAAGAAAGAACGAATACAGT
>JAQIWH010000461.1:0-49319 GCA_034695005.1 Cryptops parisi | reverse complement strand
TTATAAAAAAGTGTGTTTTTTTGACACTTGTAACAACGACTAATTCACTCCTCCAAACGACAATTACAAACATGAAATTTTAAGTTTTCTGTCTACGACTTTTATTTTTTACATTAAAATTTTATTTATTTTACTGTAAGGTTTTTCTTATTGTCTTTAAAAATGTTGGAGTGGTGACACGATTTTCTCCCCTTTTTTTGTTTTTTAATTTATTATTTTTACACAAGAGAAGTTTTTGTAAGAAAGCGACTTAAATGACGATAAATGATACTTGGTTTTTATTATTATATACTCGCTATACAGTATACTCGCTTCACTTGTGAGCGAGTTGTGAGTTTGTGAGTAAGCAAGCTGGGAATTGAACGTATACTGTCATCTTCCGTCGTTTATGAGAATATACTTGTACTGTATCAGTGCCTCCTTTATTGTCCTAATAAAGGAGGCGCTGTACTGTATAGTCCAATGTACTAAAACGCGTAAAATGAGAACGGCATAAATCCATCGCATAAATAAACAACCAGATAAGTCCACGTGTAAAAAGATAATCGCATATGTAAATAAATAAATCGAAACTTGCAGGAACCAAAAATGGGATTACTCATAAATCGCATAAATGAAAGATAGATTTATTCAACGATCACATTCATTTTAATTCGCATAAATCGAATCACGCAGAAATCAAAAATGAGTTCGTACATACAGTATAACGGTATATAAATAGTATGCTTAAAAAGAATTTTGAATGTGCTCGTTTTATAATACTGCATTACTTAAAATTATTTGATAAAAAGTATTGATGCATTCATGCATGATTGATTCATGTGTTGTGCAGGGTGTCCCAAAATGTAATCGAGTTACGATTAATACTTTCGCAAAAATTTAATAATGTAAATGTCTTTGGTGACATTATCTAGTTGCATATTTGTCACAATTTTAAAAAGTTTGTTAAATTATATGTCAAGTTTATATAAAAAGTAATCTCATGATTAATTCTACTTTCTCGACTTATGTTTGTTGTGGTCCTGTTTTTTTTTTTAGGTTCGAGTTTATTTTTAAATTCGCGTTAACCGAGTATTAAGTGATAGGAGTGTCAAAGATAGATAAGTACGGTTAAATGAATAGCTTACTTAAAAACATGACTAAAAGTTTTTTCGCAAGATAAGAACGGCCATGTTGGAAAAGAGAAAATCCACACGCGTTTTCCCAGATGACTCATTTCCCATCATCCTTTGCAAAGTAAAAAAGAAATAAAAAATAAAAAACGAGACATCGACGTTAAGGGGAAGATGAAGACGTAAAAAAAAAAGACGAGAGATAGGACGTTGTAATCCATTTTCTTCACCGTTGCTGACATCTGATCTTTATTCATCCCTGTCGCGTAAAATCGCAACTCGTGCACTCGACCACTGTCTGTTTGTCTGTCTGTCTCTATCTGTCGGGTATGTCGATTTCCAGTTGATTGAAACGCTTCCCGAAACGTAGGGGGAAAAAAAACTTGATAGGATACTGACGTGACGTATTCCTATGAAAGCAGGATATGCTTTAACGTGACAAAATCTTTCAAAAATATAAACCTGAATGTTAAAATGTCATGTTTTGGAAGTTGGGAGAAAATGGGACGAAATTGGAAAAAAAAAATTGAGAAAATAGGTCCATATTTCTACAGTGTTTCCAAAAGTGTGGTTCGCGTACCCCTGGGGATTTGGGGTTGTAAGTTTGGGAAATATTGCAATTTATGGAATTATTTGTCCTCAATTTATGCTGATTATGCAAGTTTGTTAATAGTTGACGAAACAAATTGCTCCCTGAAACTAGTTATTAGCCAGAATATTTCACTACTATGCGATTTTTATGTGATGGTGCTCAACGTTGGTTTTACAATTGTATGAGAATACGATACATTCATTTGTTTGAATGAATTATTATTCTTTATTTGGCTTAATGGGGTCATTTGGAGACGAGGGAAAACAAAAAGAAAGAACAAAATAAAACGCTATAAATACAAGTGATGAACAAGTACAAATTGAGGTTTACATATTTGAAAACTTGGCGTTTAAATTGTTTAACTAATGATCTAAGATCTAAGATCAAAGAAAGCCAACTTTCTGATGCGTAATGGTGAATTGAAGGTTTGTCCATAATAACGTTGTATGTTACAAAAATTCAATATTGAGATTATTATAGAAAACTGTGCCTCGTATATGGGATAACGTTGCATGTAACAATTTGTAGTTTTGAGTAAATGAAGTATTTGAGCAAAAAAAGTATTCAACAACACATTGATTGTCACATATTAGGTGCCCAATTTCGAATTGATATATGCATGTTTTAGGCAGTTAAGAGTTTGTTTATTGACAGCACTAGCTAGGCCCATATATGAGGCACAGTTTTCCATAATAATCTTGAATTTTTGTAACATACAACGTTATTCCAGGCAAGTCTTCAATTGTTCCAGATTGATAAAGAATGTGTTGTAGAGGGTATGTGAAATCTAAGGAACGAGGGAACGTAAACCCTCGCATAAACCGAGGAACTCCCTGTTTAATTAATATGTTATACGAACCCATCGTACCCTACGCATAAGTCGAGGACATTGTTGTGTCAAAAAACGTTAGTACAGTGAAACCTATATATTCGTCGGCTCTTATATTCGTGGAATCTAATATTCATCACCATCTTTTCGACAAAATAACGCTCCGATAATCGTCCAAATATTTGTCATCAAAACAGTCATAGTCAAGTAAACGAAAAGTCAGTTTAAGAAGAACAATATCATAAAATATTATAAAGTAAACTAAATATCACGTGGAGTGCTAACAGTAAGGCTTTTTGATAACAAGACGAGTGAATTCACAAAGTATTTGCCATATTTGATTTTATATTCGTCAAATTCAGTATTCGTTAGTTTTTCTGGAACAGATTAATGACGAATATAGGTTCTTCCACTGTATACCAAAAAATATTTCATTAATTTTTCTGAATGAAGTGATGTGGTGCAATACTCTCTTTATTAATGGTGGAAGTGCGTTCGCTGGACTTTACCCCTAGCACCTAGCTCATTGACTATTTATCCCCCACTTGCTTTTTTAATATATCCCCAGAATTAACAAATAATATACTTTTCAAATTAGCAAAGATTTTACGGGTTCAGCCAAAATGAGTCCAAGTAGAAAATCCTTCAAAACACCACCCAACTTTGTTTCTACTATTAAGTTCTTTGAGATCGCGTGTGAATGAAAAAACAAAATGCACAACTGAAATAGTGAAATTTTGAAGGTCGGAATATTTTTTAGTATTATTATTATCGAGCCTTATTATGTATTATTACGCTAGTAAAATGGCACAACCTTGAATATGAACGATTATTACTATTATTATTACTGAAGTTTAGCACGCGTGTGATTTTTATTTTCGGCCACTCAGGCTACCGTAGAAAAGTGGTTGATCATTTAAGTGGTTCTTGTTAGGATATCTTTTTTTTATTATTTAAAAATGTGGAATATGGGTTTTGTGTATGGTTATTAACCTAGAAAAAATGGATAGTGTTATTGATTAATGTGAAACAAACTACAAAAAAAATATATCTTTTTTTTTTTGTTAGTTAAGAAATCGATTCGAAAATTCTTATTCATCACGAAAACGCGATTGGGAGATCGTGACAAAAATGTAAAATAGCAGATATTTGAAATTTTAATATATACATATGACTGTATGTATACAGGGTGTCTAAAAATCATCTTTACACATTTTGTTTTATTTAGTACGTTCTGTATTGAAGTTGTAAAGATAATTTTCGAACACCCTGTGTGTGTGTTGATCATCTACATATGTATACATTTTTTACACGTGAAAGTCAAATTTATATATGAGTTTTTAATATATTTTTATTTAAAACTAAATAGCAGCATTAAATTGGCTTGCTGAGTTTTTATTATTGAGTGATGATTTTCGAAATAAAATGTATAATTTTCGTTCGCTGAAAAATACTGCTATCTTTCCATAATAAATCGCCAAGATGTGTTCTAAACGTTCGGAATAGAAAAATCAAGAAAAACGTACGTAAATTCAAAGACATAATAAAGAGTTCCGACCCCTTCGCGACTTTTGCACCACCCTGTATATCACACGTATAATGATTTTTTTGTGTCGTTTTTATATTCATTATGATTTATTTGCTACGTCCGAGATTGGCAAAAGGCCGAAAGGATTACATATTAGCTCTTCACGTAAACAATAGCGTTAAAACTAAAAGAGATAGATAGAGAACGAGAAAAAAAATGAGATAAAAAATATGAGATAAAGAAAAAAAACTGAAAATATCGGGAAAAGAAGAAACACGTCAATAGAAAAGGAAGAAAAAAAAATTAAGATGTATTGATGCATCAACAGAAAAAAATCGATTTTTTTTTGTGTTAAGGATGGTGGCTGACTACTAGTGCACTTAAGTTATATTAAAATAATATATCATTGATGTAAAATTGATTAATAACTTGATTATGATTTATGTTTAGTAATGTATACGTATAAAATAATGAAATTCAGTGGTTAAATTTAAATGTACAGGGTGATCCAAAACGTATTGAATATTTATCAAAATGTAAGAAATTTTGTGTAGATGTTTTTTTTTCAAAAAAAATTGTCTAAGAATGCGAACAGCTGGTGATGAAATGAAAGATTTTTCATTTTCGATAGAACTTTCTTTTACGATTTATCTTTTTTCGTTTTACGATGGATGAAAATGAATAGAAATGGTTCAAAATTCGTTCTGTCATTCAAAATGCATGCTAACATGATAACAAAAAATGACGTCAAAAATAGGTTCTTATAAGAAATCTGGGCTTTTGAATTTTAATAATTATAAGAAAAATCGTTAGAGTTTTTTAATTATTAAAAATTTGTTAAATTTTTTTAAAAATGTACCTATAATGATGAGTAACCATGGCAACCTCTCGATATATGGTACGTCGCCAACATTATTAATTTTAACATAGGTACCAATTAGCATGGTACTAAAGTTTTTAATGATGAATATACATACGATAAAAAAGCATGTGCATTAAAATAAAAGTTTCGCTTTAAATGTTTTTGTTTGCTTCTGTTCGAACAAACGTGTATGGTAACGAAGTTCACCTCGGTTAACGATCGTCATTTGTATCATTACCACAAATGAATTTTTAATCGAAAAGAAGATTAAAAATGATGAAGACTTGGTTTTTAGTTTCAATATTGTTAATTTTAAAGAATGTTAAAGAGTGGCATCGTAAATCGAGGTAACCTCGTTTAACGATCGTATAATTTATTTATTTTTTTGAAAAAAGAATTTTTAAATTACCATTCATGGATGTTAAGAGATAAGAAAGAAGGAATATGAAAGTTGCACGTTATATATAAAAGATGTAATTCGCTTCTTAGTAGAAAGTATCGTTAAACGAGTACCATGGGATCATCTCGTTTAACGATTGTCTTTGGCTTCAAAAATGATTGTTGGATTTATTGTTCTTGGAATGGAGGAATAATGTACTATCAGTTTGATTTTCATTTCAGTATCGTTAATTGAAATACCGTAAAAAAAGATATTACGGTTACCTCGTATAACAATGGTTTTGAATTCTATTCAAAACATCGTTAAAAAATCATTGTTATTGGAGTGTTTATTTCGTTTCAATATTGTCAACCATGATATTGATACAATCATCGTAAACCGAATTTTTACATTTCATTTTACGACAATCGTGAGTTTTATTTGAAATTATCAATTGATGGGATCATCCTAAACCGAATTCATAATTATGCGATGATTATAACTGTAAAGTTCATTTTAAACGTCAAACTTTTTCAATCAAATTTTATCGATTCCAACTTTTTTTGACGTCATACAGACATCCGGGCTCGTTTCAGTGCTTGTTGTGTTTCGTTGTTTGACCTAAAGCCCGAGAACGCCCCCCGAACGTGTGTATGACGTCAGAAAACAATTGAAATTGATGGAATTTGATTGAAAAAGTTTGACGTGTTAAATGAGATTAACTAGCTCTTTACTCGTCAAATCACATTTAGAAAACGCAAAATATCGTTATCACAAAATATCGATAGTTTTAGACGTTTAACAAAAAAATGATATTTTCTCGGAGTTTGCTTTTTAATATATTTGTTTCGATTAATTTTTTTTCTTTAAAATTTAGAAATTTTAATTAAATGGGTCGAAAATGTTTGGGTGGGGGTTGAATAAAGTGCTCGAAGGCAAACCGGATAAGGGAGTGGGGGTAACGAAAGTGCAAAGTCATGTGATGTTAGTTTTGATTAAACCCCCTGGTCATTAGTTTTATAGGCAAATTTTGCCACGATGTTTTTCGTTCAATTAGTAGTTGTCTGTATGTTTCTAGTAATAGCAGTAGAAGTGTTGATATGTAGAATATTTCACATTTTCACCGAGTCATCTTCGAATCGCACTGCAATTAAATCTAATTTTAAGGTAGTTTAACTCGTGATATTTTATGCGATGAAAGAATTTTTCGAACGAGTAAAGAAAATTAGTTTAGGGGAATAGAAGTTAACTTTGTTGTGTCCCACAAAATCCGGCTTAAACTTCAATTTCCTTTTATGTTATACGTGAGTTCAAATTTGAACCGGATTGTGTAAGAAAATCTAGAGTTTAATAAATTTATTATTGTAATATTGATATTCCTTATAGGCCTTCTCTTTTCATAGTAGTTCAGTCAATTATTACACTCCTTATATTAATTTCACATGTTAGTGAGCGAGTTTCTGAGTGAGCGATCTGGGAATTGAAAGTACACTGCTACAATCTACAATTTAATGTAAAAATATCGCGCATATAAATAGGCAATAAATCGAAAATTGCAGAAATCCAAAATGGAATAACTCACAACTCGCATAAATCGAATATCAAATTACTCAACGACGGCATAAAATTTAATTTTGCACAAATCGAATTTTGCATTAATAAAAATTAGCATAAATCGAAACGTGCAGAAATCAAAAATGGAATTACTCAAAACACGCATAAATTGAATATCGAAACTACGCAGAGATACTTTGCATATTTTTGCATATTTTTGCATTATGTATGTGCGTACAGTATATCTGTATATGGCAGTAGACTATATAAAGAGTATGTTTAAAAATCATTTTTAACATACTTGTTTTTAAATAAATTCCTTTTTATAGGCTTAACATGTTTTTTATATTATATAATTACGTTTATGAGGAACGTTAAAAATAACCTTTTTTTTTATTAAAAAGTTAGCAAGTTAATTGACGAGGTGTTTGGTTGACAGGCTTCAAGAAAAAATTTTATCAAGAAAACAATTTTTTTTTTTAACATAGAAACTCATTAAAGACAAACAACAGCAGCCAACAAAAAATAAGTCTTCGTTGTCATGGACAAAGTATCTACATTTAAGAAAAAGTAAAAGACATAAAAAATGGCTTCTGTTCTGATGATGATGATGATGATGATATTGATCGTGAAGAACCCTATATTACTTGAAAAATGGCAAACGAGTTGGCCAAAAATGGTATGATACCATCCTTTTTGGATCTTTATCGACGATTGAACATGTTTCGGGGATGTGATAAAAGTTAAGATGGAAAGAGTTGTTAAATGGTGATGATGGTTGATGGGTATTTTGTTGGACTAAGTCGTTTAAACGAATCCAAAGTGGTCTTTGGAATGGGCCAAAAGCCGAAAACGTTAAGAAAGTGAAAAGCCATTGGGAATTGGATTCGATTTTTGAAGTTGTTTTTTGCATTTGTATACGGAATATCTTTTCTTTTAATGAAATGCTGTTTTGACCTTTAATTAAGATGATGATGATGATGATGATGATGATGATTCCATTTTCTTTTAATGTCGTATTTAGAGCTATGGAAGTTTTTTTGGTGGAAAAGCTTCTAGCAATTTTGCTGAAGAGTCTTTTTGCAATAATTGCGTTTTTAAGTGAAAGGAGGTTACCAATGTTAGAAATTGTACATGAGGTTATCAGGCAACTGATTAATTCCTGCAGTTTTTCCAAGGGTAGCTGTCTGAAAGCAAAGGTCATGTTTAAAAATCGCACGAATTTTATTGGCGATTTCCAAATATCATGTTTTTTTGTATATCATGTAGTTTTTTTGGTATAATGTTTTATTTCACATTGACCAATAGGTTCGAATCAAATAAATAAAAATAAATAAACAAAAACGCACGAATTTTATTGGTTATTTTAATAGTTTAAATTTTCTGTTTTGTTTATTTCAAGAATTTTGTTATGGAAAAATAGCAACTTTGAAAATACCGTACTGATAAAGTTCATTTGGTTTTTTCAAAGGTGTTCTTCAAGATTGTATAACTGTATATCTGTAAGAATATAACTTTGAAAACCGAACGAATTTTATTGGTTATTTGTAAAGTTTATTAAAATTTCGGTTTGATTTTCAAGATTTTTCTGAAAAAAAGTAATTTTGAAATAAAAGCGTACAATTTTCATTGGTTATTCGAACGGCATTTCACAATTCTTCTGATGTTTTATGACCTCCTGACAAACGCAATATTTAGCTCGGCAAGTTTGGCGATTCGTGACGTCATTTTCTTGCCCAAGTAATGAAAACTGGTTGACAAGATGACGTCACAGTTGTCAACAAATTTCTTGAACTGTCACACCAAGAATTGCGTTTGTCAGCGGCTTTTATGTTATTCTTGAAATTGTAAACTGACACTGAGTATTATTGAAATGGTTTTCACCAACATTTATCTCCAATATTTTGTCAAACAAGTATTTTCGTATTTGAGTGTTTTGCAAGTTTAGCATTTTTAAAGTTAAATTTCAAGTTTTCATATTTTTTTTATTGTTAATTTGTAGGATTTACATGGTGAACGTAGGAAGCGATCTTGCCAACTTTCGAAACAACCATCATCGATAAAATGTAAGTAAATTTTTTCGTTTACCAAAATCCATAAAATATGTCAAGAACTTCTTTTTTTATCTTCATTAATTATGGTGATAAAAGAATGTGTAATGATTTTAAAAAATTCCGTGTTAATCCAACCAACTTTACCAAAAACCTACATTTCTCACTTTCGAAGAATATTTTAAAAACCTCGAATTAACCGACTGACATTTTATAGATTTCATATCTTGACACATGTACACAAGTCTTTGAAAACTGATTGTAGATTGTTCTAAAACTGATTGTTTAACTATGGTCGATTTTTTTCTTGGAACTATCTATTGACGATTTACATTTAATAATTTAATATTTAGCTTTCATTCTTTCTTTGAAATGTCTATTGACGATTTGAATTTTACAATACACCGTTTAGCTTTCTTTGTTTCTTGGAAAAGTCTATTGACGATACGTTATACAGTATTTTACTATGTTTACCTTTCTTTGTTAGAAAACTTAGAAATTTCCATTGGGAAATTTGTATATCACTGTTAGCCTTTCTTTGTTTGTTGGAAATCTCTATTGAGGACTTTGAACATTATCGTTATTAGTGTGTACCTTTCACTTTTTTTATTGGAAATGTCCATTGAGGAATTTGTATTTTGCCTCGTTGGTTAGGAATGTACAGTGACTACGTTTGTATATATTGCCATATGATGTTTGCTTTTCTTTGTTTGAGATATCCATTGAGTAGTTTGGATTAAGGTTTACTTTTCACTTTTCATTGGAAATGTTCATTGACGAATTTGTAATGCACCTTGTTGGTTGTCAATCAAAACCTTTCATGAAATCAAGCAGCTCTCAGTGAGATAAGCATATTTGCATGTTAAGTTCTGCAAAACAAAGCGAATTTAGCTCAAATTATTTAATTTCAAAACCTTTCATAAAAACAAGCAGATCTCAGTGAGAAAAGCACATTTGCGCATTTTGCATGTACATTGACGACGTTTCTATATTGCCATACACTGTTTGTAATAATGTCCATGGAAGGATTTACCATGTAGGTTTTTTGTAATTTTTTGTTGGAAATATCTCGAGAAGAATTTGATATAAAATATAATCTTATGGTAGCTTATATGGCGATTCCATTGAAGATGTCTCTCGAGATGTTTGTAGTTACTGTGTTAGCCTTTCTTTGTGATGAGTTTGACTGTTAATATTGCTGTATTATTTTTGGCATTCTTTGTTGGAAATATCCAGAGTTTCCGTAAGTACGTACTTAAGTACAAGTACAAGTACTTTTTGAATAGGTATTTTAAAATACTTTAAACACAATAAATAGTCCTACACAATAAATAACAAAGCATACCAAAAAACAAAAAAGGTAATGTGAGTTAACATAGAGAGATTCCACGTATTAGCCAATAGCAGCTTATAATATGTGAATACAGTTTCTTAGCAATACTTTTATACCTATTATTATCGCCTAGATTATTAATATTCACTAGTCGTCTTAAGCCCTTAAATGGTAACTCATTCCATTTATGATAAGTGTTATAAGGAAATCTTGTAGCAGGAAGATGGTTTGCCCCATTAGGGAGATGAACAAATGCATTACATACTCTTCCATGACTTGCATTGTTGAGTGTATTACAATGATGATGTAAAGGATGTTTTGTATTACTACACAACCTTGGGATTTCCTTCAATCTGTGATACCGAATCAATTGGTTTAGTATCATACTATTTACTGTTCTACACTTGGTAAAGGCATTTTAGGGTGTTATTATATATCCAACTTTCAAGCTGGATTATAAAGGAACTTGCGTCTGACCAAAGTAATATACTATAGTTCAATACGGAGGAGATTTAGGATGAAAAGAAAGTTCTGTTTCAGAGTAGTTTAACCAATTTCGTACCCGCTTGCATAAGGACATATTGCGTTTCAAACGAAAAATCAGATGCTCATAGTTGGTCCCAACGAAAGAGTTGTGTCAAAACGAATACCAAGGATGGTCATTTGGCTTGAACAATTAGAACTTTTTTGAGGCCGTGATTCAACTTTATGTTTAATTTTTTTATAATGGTCTAATGCTGTCCTTATATCGTCATATTGTTTTCGACATTCTTTGTTGGAAATGTCCATTAAAGCATTTATTTTATATTCCCATATACTGTAGTATTTGAATTTTGTATTGAAAACGTTTATTGAGGTGTTGGTAGTTTATTGTGTCACCCTTCTTCATTTCTTGGAAGTATCTATTTAGTAGTTTTGTGTATTATCATATTAACTTTTTTGGCAAAGTTTGTTGGAAATGTCCATTTGAACTTGCATTTCGCCATATAGTACTTGTATCTTTTTTGTCGATGAAAATGTTGATGGGATCGTGTTTATTTTGTTAGTCTTTCTATATTTTGAAAGTGTTTGTTGAAGTTTGGCCATATTTGGTTTAGTATTCTTTGTTGGATACTTTTATTAGAATTTATTTATTTAATACAGTATTACCATGTATCTGCTTTTTTTTTTGGCCATTGAGGGGTTGAAAATGTCAATTGATGGGAATATTAAGTGCGGTGTTTGCAGTTTACCATGTTAACCTTTTTTGTTTCTTGGAAGTGTTTTCTGACAAAATTGGTTATTGTCATATAACTTTTCACATTCTTTGTTGGAAATGCCATTAAATAATTTGTTTATTGCTTTATAGTGTTGGCCATTCTTTCTTGGCGCTCTTCCTTGGTTGTAGGTTTTCGAAGGGTAATTAGGAAATGGTGGTAAGGTGGATTGATCATTGAGTTTGTGGATCGCCGTATTATTTTTGGCATTGTTTGGTGGACATGTCCATTGAAGATTTTGTATATTACTATATTTAGTGGTGGCTTTTATTCATTGGCGCTGTTGTTTGGTAGTAGGTTTTCGAAGGGTAATTAGGAAATGGTGGTAAGAGGGACTTAACCTCTCATTGGCTAGAGGTGACCTTTTTGATCGGCACGAGGAATTAGGCAAGTAGTCTTCTTCGGCCTCGTTTTTCCTCCTCTCTTGTCTCGAGAATATAATCACTTCAACGAGGGATGATTTATCGGGTTTCATTTATTAAGAACTCTTCCAACAGTCTAGCGCCAAAGACCTTCCAGAGCAATTTGTCAGAGTCGTTCATCTTCTTACAAGTTAGATGAAGTTGTTGCTGTGCTTCATTTTATTTATTTATTTTTTTTTAAATTTATCAGATGCCAGTTTTTTTTAAAAAAAACAATGAATAGTTTTAGTGACAGATTGAAAAAGGTTAAATAGTTCTAAAAATATTTGGGGAGTTTGAAAAATCGGAAAATTGATAATATCGCACCAGTGCTTTTGGTAACAGCTGATGATAGTGTTTGGGGGTTGTTATTTGTATTTGGTTGTGCGGGATATTTTTTTTTTGTGGTTTGTGTGTGCACCATGTGGTTGGTGGTTGTTTTGCACATCTGGTATAGACTAGTAGTGTAATGGTATTATCGGTTATTGTTTTTCTTTTGGTTGTTTTTCTTTTCTTTTCGTTTGTTTTTTTTATTTGTCCTCATCTTTTTTACTGGAGATGGGAATTTGATGGTGTGTTAATGTCGAAGTGAACGAAAAAATATTTAATTTTTTCTCTTATGAAATTGTGACGTGTGACAAGGGTATTTTTATATACAATGTTGTTTCATGTTTATGTAGTTAGTTTTTGTTTTTATTGGACGTCTTCGTGAAGACTTGTTGGCGGTTTCGAACCCATTAGACAGTTTTGGGGAAAAACCCTTTATCATGTTTGGGCATTTTTGGTAAAGCTTTTGGACGTTTTGAAGTTTGTGGCATTTTTGTTAAAAAAAAATTCAAATCTGTGAGGATTACTGTTAAAGTCTTGGAAAGTTTTGGTAAGGTTCTTGGGCATTCCTGGGAAAGTCTTTGGACTTTTCTTGTAGTTTTTGTGGCATTTCTGGCAAAGTTTTAGACATTTGTGTGGTGAAGTCTTTGGACATTTCAGTAAAGTGTTTGGATTTACCTGTTAATATGGTTTTTTTGTTGACATAATCCGATAGTCTTGGAACATCCACTATAATTTGGTAACATTTACCTTAAGGTCTTTAGATATTTCCTATGCCATTAGTTCGGAATTTTCTCATTGTTTCGTTTTCCCCGTTTATTCATTGTGTCGTGAAGAATTTAACTATTCTGTAAAATCGTAAAAAGCTTCCGTGTTGGACATAACCGTAGATTTAAGAGCGTTCGACGGTAGCATGTTGAAACTTTGTATTTATTGACTGAGGGTATCTTTTTTTTTTCATTTTTAAGCTTGTTTAGGTATTTCTTGTTAAGTAATAACTTTGGACCAATAATCGTTAGTCATTTTCTTGGGCACTTTAACTCTCTTCGTTCTTGGAAAGAGACAATGAAATGAAAAGGCCGAAATCGAGGAATTAGCCTTTTCGGCTCGTTATGTGTCCTTTTTATTATTTATTCTTACACCAATTCGTGGAAAAAGAAAATACATGGGAGCTGAGCCGACAAGTGATCCTTTTCCCAGGATCCACTATAAAACAGTCGTAATTTTCGGCCGAAGAATAAAACATTTTATTCTTCTTCTTCTTTTTCGTCTTCAAAGTGAAACGATGAGGGAAATTATTGCACCTCGTTTTCAGAATTTTATTTTTGTTTGTTTTCTTTCAAAAAAAAGGGACATCGTGTCGAAATTCCATAATTTCAACACACCCCTTTGTTTTTATTTTATAGTTTTTGGGTTTATAATTGCTTACCGGATAGTTTTACACTTTTATTAACATCCCCAAGGGAATATTGCGGAATACACTTCGCATGGAAATGGTGTATGTGTCCGAAATTCTGTTTGGATACAACCGAGGAGAAAAGGGGTGACAACGCCATTGTCGAATTTACAATAGATGGTGGTAATACTAGTAGTTGTAGTAAGGGTCCAATTGAGATGGTGATCACGTGATACGACGGGCTAGCTAACAAATGGAATTCGTGTTTGGCACAATTGTATCGTATCGATTACTTTTCGTTGTCGCACGATACTACATGTGTAGAATTGATCGGATGTCCTGTTCTCACATTTTGGATAGTTGAATATCGGCATCGATTTGGATTTACGTTTTTTGTGGGGGCACGAAATTTGTGTAATTGAAATTTGCCATTAATTAGGCCTAACGAATTGGAATTAACCGAAGATCATAGATATTCTTATAGGTGTAAGAGTAATATAATCAGAAAGAAAGACTACTCGATTGTACAGTTAGTCTCACGGTTCATTGCGAGGGTTATGTAAATACATTCGAAGAATCCAAAATCACAAACATTGTGAATTTATGTGATTAAGCTAATTTAAATTTCGAAATTTTCATCAAAAAAAATGGAAAAAATACAGCAAACCATTTCTGTGCGAAAACTAACATTTGCGCCACGTGTGGCGTAAACATTGTGGATGAAAAGCTATAGTTGCAAGAGCGTTCAGTACATCACCGCACAAAATCGCACAATAACAGATTTTTCTCGCCTACAACAACGATTTTTCGCATTATCGTGTGTAAGTAACTCACACAAACTGAAGATTTCGTATTTTTTGGAGATGTAACTTCCAGAGGATGACCAATAAATTGGCGTTTACGCATTTTCACATACTAGTAATTTTAATCTAGTTTGTTAACTAAACTAGTTTAAAGACAGTAAAATATAGTTAATAATAATTAAAAAAAGGATAAAGTATGTATCGTACCACAAATTTAACTTACATAATGAAAGCCGGTTGCATGAGATCAACTGCCGAATAATCGAGAGTATTATTGCAGTAGAATTTCAGGCGTATTTTTCTCCATTTTTCATTACCATGTTTATGTTCAATTTAACTTTGTTTAATTAGTTCAATTAAATTTGTGGTGAAAATAGTTGACTAAAATTATTTTTTCGTTATTAACTTGATGAGCCAATTTCTTTTTATTATTATTGTTTTTATCGGAGAAAGTTGAGCTAATGATGTAGTTCGTTGAATGAGATGTTGATGGATTGATTGATTGAATGGAAACGTTTCATAAAGAAAAAAGCGGAAAACGTAGTAAATCGAGGCAACTAAATGAGAACGTTGATCGATCGTAAAAGTAGAAATTTTAGTGCGATTGACGAGATTTGCAAATTACTTCGATTTCATCATCGTCGTCGTTGTCATTTCGATGTTGTTGTTGTTGTTGTTGGTTTAAAACTGTTGTAGAAGTAAAAACCTGAAATGGCAGTCGTAAAATTGGCCGTTCGATACACGTTTATCGCGCCATTCATCTTGTTTTACACGAGATTGGAGAAGTGTCAGTGTGAGGTTAGTTAGAGTGGATAAGAGAATCGAAACAATGAGTGTTTTGTCTTTGAATTCTCCAGAAAGATCTATACAGGGTAATCCTTAAAATATTACCGCTTTTTTCCAATCTAAGGTCAGTGGTTTGTTATATTTATTTTTTTATTTTTTTATTTTGAACTAATGTGAGAATCCAACACAAAATAAAGTACACATCGTAAGCCATCGAGGCTTGTGGGAATGTATGCGATGTACGTTTTTATGCGATGTCGTTTACCATGTATTTGTTAAACGACAAATCATAATAATTTTCATGCTTTAAGTTCAACAATAAACATATTGAACAATAAACAATAATATTCTATGCGATGTACGTTTCTGTAAGCCAAAATTGTAAATCAATGCTGATTGAAAAATTTAAGATCATCGCGTGCCAGATAATTGAGATTTTGCTGCACCTTGTTGCCTATTGACGTATAAATGCAAATATGTACACCTACTTAGTACTTAAATGACTTAATATGTATTTATATACAGTATTTTATATATATATATATATTTATTTATTTATTTATTTATTTATTTTAAATCACTTATTTATTCCACAAAGAATGCCAATAAACAATCGGTCCTAAAAGCCAAAGAGGCTTGTTGACCCAATCTCATTAAATTATTAAATTACAAGAAAATTAACAATTAACCTGACAAAAGAACTACATCAATCAGACATAAGATACAAAGAACAAGTAAATTAGTAATAAAAAAATAATATAAAAAAAAATTAATGAAAATAAATAATAATAATAATAATAATAATAATAATAATAATAATAATTCAATTCAATTCAATTCAATTCAATTTATTAAATGAAACAACAGCCTTGCGGCCACAAGGTTACATACAAATAAATATTCAAAAACAAATGAAGTGTTGTTTTACAAAAAAAGCCACTTAATATTAACAAAGCTGAAAATAAAAGTAGTCATTGTCGACAACGGAGATTAAAGTCAGAAAATGTCCACTAACTCCGGATTTTCATTGTAGGTTTGTTGCATCCTGTAGATTGGAGACCTGGATGTGCCCATTTTTCTCTTCAAGCAGGGGTAAAACTTAAATTGGTTTTGTCGTGTTTTGTTGGATGGCACTCCAAAGTTAAGATGTGAGATCATGTTGGTTACATTAAACTTGCCATTGACAAGTCTTTGAAGAAACTTCAAATCAATTTCTTGTCGACGATCAGCAAGCGATGTAAGGCGAAGATTGTGTTGTTTTTCAGGAAATTTCCTGCGTAAAAAACGTTCAAAAATAGACTGGATCTTTTCTAATTCTTTGGCTTGTTGTGCAGTGCATCCGTTCCAGATGATAGAGGCATACTGTAAGATTGGAATGACAAGTGAGTTATACAGGTGGATGAAGGTTGTGGGATTGGTGAAACAGAGGTTGTTCCGCAGGATTGCACCAAGAGACCTCCTTGACTTAGTTTTGATTTGCTTAACATGTTCATTAAACGTTAGCTTGTCATCATAGAGGACACCAAGGTCTCTGGTAACAGAACGGTGACATAGTTGGCGGCCCTCTATGCTGTAATTAGATTCCACCACATTGATGTTATTAGTGAAGCGGCAGAATGAGCATTTTTCTTGGTTTATAGGCAACCCATTCTGTTGGGCCCAAGTTACAATGGCATCGATTGCATCTTGGAGGTCAGCAACATCATCTGGGGACCTTATTTTCCGGTACAGTTTGGCATCGTCAGCATACAACAAGATAATAATAATAATAATAATAATAATAATAATAATAATAATAATAATAATAATAATAATAATATATAAAATAATGGTCTTTTTCATTATTTTTGTCTGTATGTTTGTACGAGCATGACGCAAAAACGGTTGTAATCACGAAATTTACTATTTAAGTTAACGTCGATCCAAGAAAAAACATAAGCTATTGTTTGTATTAAATTTTTTTTTTAGAAACTCGAAAAATTAGTTTTTTGTTTACCCCAACTGCGAATTTATTCACGCGTTTCAGACGTCCATGGGTCGCGAATTTATTTTTTTAATACTGTAAGGGTTTTGATCATTTTTATGAAAGCGACATTTCTTTTGCGTTATATTTTTACTATAAGAATGTTGTTCAAATTTGAACCGGATTATGATTGGCTAGCTGCTGGCGTTACTTGTCCAACAAAATCCGGTTCAAAGTTAAACATCCGTTTATTATGTCATATAGAAAAACGAAAAAAAAAACATTTTGAATTAAAAACATAACAATTTCATCATATCACCTCTTCGGTGTTGCGAAATTCTTGTTAAAATGTAAACAAAAATATTGAATTTCCGACCAATTTCAATATTAAAAAAAGAAAATTGTCAAACTATAATTAAACCTACATTATATTTTTATGTCCTAAATATTTTAAAATAAGTTCTTTGATCAAAAATCGACAAAAAAAAATTAATTTAAAAAAATATCACTATTTTTTGCTCATTTGAACCACCACTTTGAAATTCCATTGAACTTTTACATTAAGTATCAACATTGACGAAAAAACAATTTCTTGTATGACCCGACCAACAAAATGAAGGGTGTGTAGTTAGGATTGGAACTTTTGGTGAAACTTAATCCTTTTCTATTGGTTGTGATGCAACAACTTTTCCCCCCAAATTAATAACCGACGCTTATTATAGGGTGAAGTGGTTCTAATGACAGGTCTATTTATCCTCATAATGAGCTTTTGGCGAAGAAAAATTTGCAAATAGCATGCTAAGCGGCTATCAAGTCAATATGACGTCATACCTCATGCTCCTGTGTTCCACTTGAAACTCAATACACCAATTGTTTTACTCAATATATAACACATCTCCAAAAAAAAATTACAATTATAATTGACTTGATTATCGTGTATAACTACCCTGAGGGATGTTGATGTTTATTTTACAGAAATGATTGAGAACGGAATAATAAAAGTCGTAACCAACAAATTGAGTAATTATATTAACACACAAAACCCTCGTTTAAGATTAGCATAGGTGTTTTAAAAAATCACAGGCCTAAGACTTTAAAATGTATAAAGATTTTATACAGCGAACCCTCGCTTAGAAACATCGGGTGACGAATGCCACTCTTCTATCGGCCATTTTGCATTCGTGTAGTGTCCAAAATGATTGAGGAGAACGAAATAATAAACGTCGTAACCAACAAATTGAGTAATTATACTTACAAACAAAACTCTAGGCTGAAATTAACATAAGTCAAAAAAGATTCTTCAAGTGTACAGTATCAAGAGTAAACCCCCGATTAGAAACAAACATCTATCGGCCATTTTGGATTCATTTCGTATCCACAATTTCGTGTTACAATGGTTAGCAACCCATGGCAAGATATTAGATTAGCACGTCTACTTATTGCTCCTATACGCATTGCATATTATGTAAATTCTAATCTTAAGTTATAACTATCAAACATTATATAAATATCGTATTACTTTATGAAATTGTTATTAACTTGTATATACGTATTGGTATATTTATTTATTTTATGTTATTTTACACGGTCTTGGTGACCAAACGGATTGAATCATAACAGAAAAGAAAAAAAGTACGAAGTGTATTATACACTTCATGGTAGTAGTGTATACATATCTTAAACGGTAGTACAACGTCCGGTCAAATTTTTTGAAGTCAACGTTATAATTCTGTAAATTAGTTGCAGTACGACATATTCGAAAAGGGAGCTCATTCCACTGTAAATAGCTGTTTGTGGGATATATCTTCGCTGTTGGGAATTTTTTTGAAAAGTGTTAAAGTGAAATTTAAACATGGTTACTGCACGCTCACTGCTATTCTGATTAAATTGGAGATGGTGGTGGTAATAGGGATGAGATGTGTCGTTCAGAAGACGAGGAAATTTCTTAAGTCTATAGAATGGAATAAGTTTGTTAAGGGGGAAAAAGTTGAGAAACTTGCATATATGTCATAGTGTATAAAGTTTGCTTTGTTTTGTTTAAAAAGAGGTAATTTGGTTCTTAAAATCAATTACTCGATCACTATCGATTCAAGATATCGTGTAGCGACCATTTCGTTTAACGACGCTCATTCTGAAACGGATTGCGGTCGTTACACGCGGAATCGCTGAATATTAATAACGTGAAAACTTTCGACGTGTATCCATTTAATTCATCTGTCTGTATTGGAGATCATTAATAACGCGACGTTGACATTAATGATCGAGAATCCAGCTCGAGCCTAACGACGACAAAAAAAATTAGTCATCAAACAAAAATAGGCCTCGGAAGAAAAATAAGGCGTCGATTGAGGTTAATATTCAACCCTTTCATCACCTCGAGTGAAAACTATACCTGACATCTTTATACCAATCACATCAAAACTGAAGGGGTAAACCAGATCCGGTGTATATCATTATCATCATCATCATCCAAAAGGGGTCGTTACCCTTTCCACCCCCGTAAAGTCATCCATTAACCCTTTGGTTCCTGGTCAACTGCCATGTTTTTGTTTGTTAGTAAAAAAATTGACAGGTAAGGAAAGAACCGACGTTGAAACGTGGGAACCGAAAGGGTTAAAGAACCACCACCACCACCAGAAAAATTGATCGAAAAAATGAATAAGATGTACAATCTCATCGTTGTTAATGTGTTTCTCGTGCAACTTCTAAAATAACAAGATTGTTGATCTTAACTATTAGTAAAATTTACTGCCATGTGAAAAACAAACTTATTATGCAACAAATAACGCTTAATTCTCTAGACATTGTGTTGTGTTTTTAGGAATATTTGAACCAAATCGTCAGCCACTCGACGTTCACTTTTTGTCTTTGCACTACAAATTGTTTTTTTATATGTACAAGATGTCCAAAAACTATCTTTATAACTTTATGTGTAATCATATAAATTATAAATGATAAAGACAATTTTCACACACCCTGTAAAAACAGTTTACAGCGGAAAGGAACTAGTATGTTACCCCACCCTTTCATACGTACTGTGATTTTAAGACTAAGTTAAGTGCTATTCAGAAATTAAAAAATTGATGAATAAAAAATCACTTATACGTTTACTGACCAACACTTAACTATCCGACGTTTCGTCTCCCCTCCCCCGTAAAAACTTTTTCAAGGAAAAAAAAAAAGAGAACAACGATGAGAAAAATAATCTCTGAAGAGAAGCTGAAGGGAAGCATCTCTTGCTTCGCTTTTTCCATTCTTCTTCTTGAAAAAAGCCCCCGCAAGATTGGCGAAACGTCAGATGCTAATCAGTAAAAGTAAATAATTGTTAATTTTTGAATTTTTAAACAGCACTTAAGTCAGTCTTAAAATTAGTTAAAAGAGGAAAAATAGATGATAGAATTCTAATAGCTGACGATGAACTGAAAATATTTCTCGAAACATGTTCCGAGACTGTTAAGATTTATTTATTTTTAAACAAAAGGAGTTTGTTGTTAACATGAATAAACATTTATAAATAAACTAACAAGGGGAGGTTCCGACATGTAGCTCGCACCCAGAGGACTGATAGATATTTTCAAATACTCTGAGTAATAATCACCTAAAACTTGCCTGCAGAAATCAAGTATACTATGTTTTAGTTGTCCTTGAAAATTTTTAAAATAAAAATTTACAAAGGGGGGAGGTGGGGTGTATACGAAACCTGAAATTTTACATGTTAAATCCTATATGAAAAGCCTCAAATCTAACTTCTCGAAAAAAAAATTATTTCATTCATTTTATTACAAAGCACGCAGCAAAAGTTAATTTGACGAAAACAATGTCTTTATGAAAGAATTTTGTCGAAAAAGCAAAAGTTGAGTTTTTAAATATTGAGAGCTAGAATATATTTAACACTGACCAATCTAAATTCAATTATGAACTCACTTAAAAAAAAAACAATTTCTCACATGAGAGAACAATAACTTGTTGGCTTTGTTATACGTTGTTTCAAATGTTATTCGGATTTGCTATATGTAGTTCAATCATTATAATTTAATGAAAATAATACATTTCTGCACACTGTGTTGTTATATTACTATTTAGAAGAACTTTTCTGTTCACTTGATGAGTGAGTGGTATTGGTAGCCATTTTGCATTTTGATATTGAAATTTTGATGTGGGAGTTGTCAGTTGTGGAATATTATTTTCAGTATCAATAATACAACATTTGAATTTCTTTATTGATGTGACGTTGTGATGTGTCCTTGAAAAAAATTTCAAGGACACCTAAAACATACTATACCGGTACTTGATTTCTGCAGGCAGATTTTAGGTGATTTTTACTCACTATAGGACAAAGTAGGCCTGTTTTAAATATATATCACTCATCTGGGTGCGAGCTACATGTCGGAACCTTCCCTTGTGAGTACAACTGAAAAACAAGTCAAACATTTCTGCATTTTAATCTGACAAATGCACTATGGCAAGTACATTGGTGGAATAAGTTACAAAAACTGCTCATAAGCATGGTCTCCTATTTGAATGCACGTTGCACACCATGGCTGCCTAACATGCTCAAACACTCCAGGCATTATATGTATGCTCTCAGTGGCTGCGTGTACTTGGGCTTTGAGGGGCTTCTCAGGTGACTCAATGGTGTCTTGTACACCAAAGAGGTACCCCCAAAAAAATATCAAGTGAGCTGGTTAGGCAGTCGTTGTACGGCATGCAGATGTAGTGTATTTGCCAGAATAATGCGGAGTAATGATTGACCTGTGCCTCCGGGGTTACAGAGCAAATTCGGACTCTGGGGGGAAATTTTCCGAAAAACGTTTGTGGCAAAAAGTAAAAAGCTTTTCTTTCAGACTATAAATACATGGATATTTTTTTATAAAAAAATAGTAAATAAATTTCTGCTGAAACACTGCAGAAACAGTTTATAGTAATTTTGGTGTCACCCAGTGCGGTTTGCATCCCCTGCACACGCACATACACCCACCCCTAGTGACACCAATAAATACGTCTTATTAAACTTTTCTAATGCTTATGCTTCAGACAAATTCATTCAACTAGCATATATGACTGAGCTTTGAGAGGCAAGGCACCTATTTGAATCAGGTAGCTATAATGTGAGATCAAAATAATTCCTTGACATGAAAGGTGTGCAAACGAGTATTCACGTTGCAACATAACAGCAAAAACTACTACATTTTGAGAACATTGTGCATGCCAGTGTAATTGAATTCCTGTTGCACCTTTGCTTGCTGCTCCTGAGGGTCATGGAATGTTTATAAAGGGTGTCAACACCATTTGGCGAATTTGGTATAGACAAAAAAGAAAATCAGCAGATGGCTGGCTTCGAGTTTTGTTAAACTTGAGAAAAATCCAAAGAATTGTCATGAATTAAGTACTAGTTTAGTTTGTTTAAAAAAGTAAGTTTCTCCTCCATTACTCGGTGGTTGCAAAATCACTGTCATGATTTTTGGCAAAGATTGGGGTTTCCTCAAATTCAACACAAAAGTCAAAGCACGTGTTTCGGCTTTCCATAGAAACAGATTTACCAAACGGTGTTGTCAAACTTTAAACATTCACTTGGCTAAATCTAAAACGACATGCAAGTGCAACACCTCGACATCATGTATTCCATATTTTTCACACGCGTCCTATGATTTACAAATACAGTATGTTGAACAATAATTTATCAATCAAAAAGTGATATTGAAAATTCACGAGAACTTGTCAATAAATGCCATTCCTAATAAATGTTAAATCGGTTTTTGGTGTTTGTCTATAATAAACGGCTTGTCAATAATGAACAGTCTTTAAGTGGCTAGTTATGTCACTCTTACATAACTAACTCACTACATCGATTCCACTTATCACTTTTTCGATACGACTTAACACATCGCCAAAGTTCAATCATCAATTAGAAGCTCAATTTTAAGAAACCAATCAGAACATGCCTATGACTAAATAATTTAGTGTCCATCGCTTTTAACAATGACTAATTAAATAATAGTTGAAAGCATCTTGCTAAAACTAATTATGATTTAACCATTTCAAAAATAATTCGGTTAATTTTCATTTTCCATAGTTGATTATACATGAAGATTCAAAATTAAATTTTGATTATTTGGTGACACTAAGTATGTAACTAAAATATCTACTTTCAAAAAAAATAAATAATTAAATACACTGTATAAGCAAAGCCTACAAGAAAGAGAAGTATTTTTCTTGTAGGCTATGGTGTAAGTGTATATACACTGTATACACTACAGAAAGTCTGTCCATACAACTAATAAGCAATTTAAACAAATTAGTGTTTTGTTTCATAACATTGTTTTGTATGAATTTTCTATAAATTTTTACTTTTTGTCACCTTTCCATTTTGAACTAAAACATTTAAGATCTGAAAATACCCTTGAAGAGATGTATTAATTATTAAGGTATGTATAAGAGCAGACCACGTCGCATCTTAAATTTACTACACATGAGCCGTTCACCAGGCAGATTGATTAAATCCACAAACAAGAAATGGGGAAAATTGAGAAAATAAAATTCACTTTCCATTGACCTGCGTGTAATATTTTTTTTTTCAAACTAACATTGTAGAATATATTAGTAAACATGTAGCTACTGTCACAACTATCACCACGATGGAAGTCGCTCGGTGAATAAACCCGACATCATCATTCGTCTCAGCTTCCAGATTTCATTTGGAATCTGGCAAGAAAATAACTTTCTTCTTCTTCTTCTTCTTTCTTCTACGTTCGAATCTAAACATGTAGCTACGTGTCTAATCTTCAGACTATTATGTTTGAATTATAACAAGTAATTAAATAAACTAACCTAGAGATTTATAATAAACTCTTTTACAACCTCCTAATTAATAACTAAAACAAACAAGTGGAAATATATTTTTGGCTGAAATACGTTAAATGTTTATTTGGATGGATCAGTTTTATACTCTCAATAATTGGCTGCTCACAGTACAATATAAGTAGTAAACCATATATTGAGGGGGGGGGAGCATTTATATGTACAACAATGTCTGGTGGGTTTGAAATGGCCTAAAATGTAGGTATATCATCAGCAAACACTTTTGCAAGAAAAATGGGCCCTTCGTGTGACAAAATCTCAGAATTGACTGGGACATTGCTCCGTCTAAATTTGATACAACAAAGTGTTCCACAACCCCATCTTATGTTCAAAATTTCAGCTTTGCAGGTCATCGGTAATACACAAAAAAATAGCTAAAAATGTTGAAGCACTTGACCTCAGAATTTTAGTAAATAAAACCCAAGAGTGACTTTGTTTTCGATTGCTGATTGGTTGACGAATTTAAAAGTTGAAAATAATAAAGGCAACAATGAATCAATTAATGAATATTATTTTTAAATTAACACGAAAATCTCGCGCTATCTCTGTATTGTTGTGTCAGGTGGTTATCATTTAAATTTCAAACAGCATTCGTCAAGTGTTTTGGCATTAAAATGTGGAAAGGGCCAAAAAGTAGACTTAATCCACCACGACTTGTAAACTGCTCATAGGATGCTTTTAGAATTTGACAGTGTTGTATATGTCTGTCATCTGTTACTAAAATTTTTAATTTATTACAGTAAAAAAAAAAGGAAACAGCAGCAATACACGACACATGCATATGACACACATTGTCCAATTCTAAGAGCACCATATGTAAATTTAAAGACGGGAAGTGGTCTGCTCTTATATACATCTCTTTCGCATTAGAACCAATTCCTTTCACTCCGGGTTCTAATTTGATTACATTTTAATGTGAGCAATTGTCATTTGCGTAAAAACCGAAGTCAGTCAGTCTGTCAAGTTTTCTCAAAGGTGCCCTTCATCCGCCCTTGTCAATGCATTAACATCAGACAACCAGCTGGGCTGTGTCCCAATAGTGGTTTTGTATACACAATTTGAGATCTGCCTACAACCCTGACAACCAAACTTGTGGTCTATTTTCAAAGACAACGAGGAGATTCTTCAAACCATTCATTATCCAGTTCTATGACTTTCGAAATACTGTTCTATCCAGTGATGAAAATAGTCGATTCACAGAGCAGAGACATTCCCTCACAAACTTTCCTTCCCCAGAAGTCTCGAATTACAAGCATGTCGATCCATCTTACTTTACAGTGGATTTAAACGGTTATGCAACTTTACTGCACGTTAAGATACTTATAGTAAGATGTTAACTACTGTAACCTTTTTTTTTTATGACTAACTAACTACACTGTTGTGGTTTTGAAATTGAATCGATGAAAATAGAAAGCTTTATGGATTATTGCCAATAGACTTATAGTCAAGGAAGGTTAACAAACTTGAATCTCAACCACCCCTCCTTTCCTGTATTTTTGCATGTAAACCGATTACAACATGGGTCACCGATTGTTTACAGGATGCTGTAAACGGGTGGAACTTATCATGTGTTAATAAATCATAAAATCAAAATATTAAGTAACCTCTGACAAGAAGGCCTCTCTAACGATTTGATGGTGTAGAAAAGTATGTACTGTTATTATTATTTTTTTTTTGTTGAAGTTAACCACCATTATGTTGTTTAAAATTTAGTTTTTTCACAATACAATGGAATCTAGTTATGGCGACCACTTTGGGACCAGTGCTTTTTGATAACAATAGCCGGCTGATAATATTAAACGGTGGAAATAAAACGTTAAACAGTGTGTTGGCACCGACTGAAAATGATTACAATAGTCGATTGGTAACATGATCTGTGATTATAACCGGATTCCACTGTTTTAAGAAAGGTTCTTGCTATCAGAGGTAAATGGCCGAGTTGTACAATTTAGGATCATATCTCAACGTTCTAAAAAGGGGGGAGGGGGAGAAATTGAAATTCAGTGTTCAACTAATTGACATACATAAAAAAAATTCAAGTAGGTTACATCATGACTTTCACTCCAATTTCCTTTTTTCTTGTGTGCGTGTGTGAAGTGACATGGATTTTCAATGACAATGTCATTTTGATTAAATGTACTTAAAAGTGCAACTTTAAGTACACATTACACACTATTTTAAGCTTATGAATCTCGGAATGAAAAGAAATGCTATTCGAAGAAATCGTTGTATTCTCATTACACAGAATTTTTAGTATTATACTATTTTTTGTGTGCATCAAGCAACAGTTCATTTTCTACAGGATTCGGAGAAAAAAATATTGAACTGTTGCATGATGAAAGTCACATGAAAAATTCATGTGAACAAACACGTCTGCTGTAAATGTAGGTTACATACATATCATTGATACTCAAACGATAGCCTGGGATACAGAAAACAAGCATCACGATTTCATTTTGCAATAATGTCAAGTTAATATTTCAAGCATGTGCAATTTTTTGTACATATTTAATATTCAACTGGTACGATGTAACAAGTACATTAAAAATGCTTTTTAAGCATATTCTTTAATATATACTGTCATATACAGATATACTGTATGCTACCTTACATACATAATGAAAAAAAAATCCAATTTTGATTTATTCACATTAAAATGTATGCGATCTTTGAGTAATTCGATATTCAATTTATACACGTTTTAAGTACAGTAACTCCATTTTTTTTCTGCACGATTCGATTTATGCGAATTTAAATTTATGCGATCGTTGAATTCGATATTTGATTTCTGCAAGTTTTGAGGCATTTAATTTTTTTATTTTTGCAATTTTCGATTTATTTATATATGCGATTATTTTTACATTGGACTATGCAGTTTTTTTTTTTTATTTTTGTTAAGCGGTTCTCGTTTCATTTGCTTTTGGTACAATGGGGGACAGGACAGTATATTCTCATAAACGACTGTAGATGGCAGTATATGTTCAATTCCCAGCTCACAAACTCACTCACAAGTGAAGCTAATATAAAACTATAATAAATAAAAAATAAATGTTAGTACATTTCTTTAATCCAGCAACCAGCTATTTCGAATGCCATAAATTTCCTATTGTTTCATATCATTACAAAACAGATCAATCCTATACATATAGATTGACAATTACATGTATAGTATTGTCTAGTTCTAGTGCAATCCTGTACATGCATTTGACAATAGCTTAATTGCAGTGACAATGTTCCATAATATTGACTTTCCATAAACCCGATATTCTACATTTATAGAATGTCAGAGTTCAGGAATTTTCCACAATTTACCAACAAAAAAAAAGTTATACACTAAAACACTAAAAAACATTGAAACTTGCAAATTACATCAGTGTTGCGTGGTTTGATATTTTCATTACTACCAGAGGATGTTAACCTTGAAATCAGCTGGAAAAGCCCTGCAAGTAATCGTGATCAACACATGCTTTTACAACATTTACCAAAGGTTGTACTTGTACAGCATCTGCTCAGTTAATATATTTATGCATTTTGTACAGCTAGGGTTTGTACAAAACATTAAGTGTCAGAAAATGAAACCCCTGTCCTACGTTAACTGATTTATATCACGAAGTTTTATATCAATTAACCAAGTTTTTGCTAACCCAGTTTTAAAATTAACATGTCAAAGAAATTAACATTTAAGGAATACTCATGTTGATAAGAAATTATTCAGTCAACAATCTGACGATTAGTCGAAGCTTTTTGTGCTATTTAGTGTAATTAAAAACACTAGGCCTACTTGGAATACGTGTACGATCAACTTCCTATTGGCATTGTGGTGTAAGAATGCGGAAACTTCCATAATTGCAGCATAAATAATATATGAAAAAATAAGGAAAAAAATCACAACTTTTATGAATTAACAAAGTTGAAATTTGTAATATATAAACTAAACACAAGTTATATCTACTCTTCAATATAACAAGTATAATTGAAGAGTAAGGTGGAAAAACGACGTAAATCCACTTATGTCGTAATCCCTTAAAATGCATATATCGAACCGTTTCAGACCCAATATCTTCATAGCATATAAAGACATTGGGTTGCCTATGATTTGCACTTTCGGACTTTTTGGAGCAAGCATATGGAACGCTACTCTTGTAAATCTGAAATTTTTTTGTGATGTCTCTCTTTTTGTCGTTTCACTTCCAAAACAATGGAAAAGATATACAGTACTGATCTTTGGAAAAACGGCATAAATGCATTTATAAATTAGCACGATATTTGAAATAATGGCAACTAAAGTTAATTATTTTTTGCAAAACCTGTTCATTTTCCTTCTATAAGTATACAGCTGACAGTAATTTTTCTTAATGTTGAAGGGTGCCAGAAGTTTTTGCCCTTTTTCTCAAAAAACTACATTTTGTTTTAAGTTACGTGGTAAAAATTCCACCCAACTGCTCAATTGCATCGTTGCTAGTCAGTTAAAAGTTATTGGAATCACTGTTGGAACGAAAAATAATAATTACATAATCGAGAAACAAACTTAAACACTTGACAGGTGATTACACTATTAAAAAAAAAACATAGTACTGAAATGGAAAACTCAAAATTGCAACCCGATTGGGTTATCAGATCTTAAGTTACATAACTTTTGCTTTCAATACAGAAAATTCATATAATCGTGTCCTCCATTCAGCGCTATTATTTTTTTTGGGACTATAATGCCAGACAGACAGCTTCCGCGGCGCGCGTAACTATGTAGTAGCCCCCTATAGTTTTAATAAATGAGGTCACTACACAATTTACAATACTGATGCATCATTACACACTGTACAGTGTTACACTACACTGTACACATTATATTGAGTAGAACACTGCGGTGTAAGATATTTGCTACAAGTGCCAACATACACAGTTATTAATAACTATGCCAAGTCATTACTGTTCAGAGTGAATGAGGCTTTCAAGTTTATTGACTTACTTTCACTACTTGTGTGTAACCTACTTTATTTGTGAAATACATACTTAATATTAAAATATAATATAATTTTAAGATACATTATTTAATATTCACATTGCTCATATTGTATACGTTATAATTGAAAAATAATGGTTTTCTCTTTCAAGTGAAATGTGAATTTTAAAGTGTGCTTCATGTATATAAGTACTCGGTGTACTTGATTATATAATGTACTGTATATATATACAGTAGTTGTATATATATATACATATGGTTGTGTACTACATTTAATGATACTAAAATATAAAATCATAGTAAACGATAATACATAAAAAAATATATATTTATAGTTATAAAAACCTTGTTTTACCTGCACTGGATATCAAAAATAATGATTGTAATACATTAATAACAAAATTAAAAAATAAATACAAAATATCAGATAAAATTCTACATTTTTCCCCAATTATGTACTGTATAGAATAGAGTACATAATACTCAATTATATGTACCAGTCCGGGTGCTATAAAATAGTACATATAATGAAATAGTAAATATAATGAAATAATCAATAACTATGTCATATTGACAAGTATTATTTTTTATTGTAAAAAATATTTGAATAATATTTGTTTGTAGAACAGTAGTACAAAAACTACATATCATTTGACACGTGATTTGACTACAAGCTGGAGGTTGACTACTGGAGCATCTTATCCTACGATTTATGTCTTTTTCATTGACTGTCAACTTCTACATTACTATTAGCCCTAAAGTGTAACTACTCGTGATGTCATGAATCACCCTATATATCTAAATCTACATTACAATCACCAAATAGTCAACACCACCCAAATGAATTAACAAATAGCTAATTAACTATTTTACTATACTATACTTCTACACTTGCGCTACAAGTAATCATATTTGACTTTTGATTTGATGTTCATCAAGTGTGCAGTTGCGCGACCACTGGGTCACCCTGTACAACTCCTACTACTTCTAGTGATGTTATGGTTTACTTGTTGTTGTTTTGTTCTTTTTTTACCTTCGGGTCATGTTCGTAGTAATGTTGCTGGGTTCGGATCCAACGTCCCACGAGATGATCTTTGACAGTATGAGCCAAAGCGAAGAAATAGTCGCGTTGAGTGGCCACGTTACGATCCTTGACCAGGGTGTAGTGAAGGTGGCGGTTGAACGTCTTCTTCACATTGGTAACGTTGCCCACCTGAGCAATGCCGCGCACACTGATCTGTTTGCGACGATCGCTGTCCGACATTGGACTCGACATCCCTGCAAATTGACAAGAAGATGACAACAACTACTTGGTAGATACAACAGTTGACAAGCAAAACCAGAGTGGCTGTTGCTTTTTAAGTTTTCCTTCGGATGACCGCGAAACGACCGAAGGAACTAGCTAGCCGACGACGGACGCCCAAGAGCACGCCCAAGGTCGCGCATGCGCGTCAGAGAACGGCGACTTTCATTGGTTGATTGGTGTGGGTAAATGTCAACATCATCCGCTCACGTTACCAACATCCACAAATAGAAAGAGAAACCGGGAGACATTGAGACCGGGTTTGCGAACGTCAGATGAAAGTCGAACGCTATTAGCGCTTATAGCGCAAAAACCGTCCAAACACAGTCGATAACGTGTATACCGTCTATGTAAGTTACAAGAGTTATCGACTGTCTTTAGACGGTTTTAGCGCTAAAGGCGCTTAAAGCTTACAAAGTGAATGCGGCCCATGATTGGTGGGAAGTTGATGTGGATAATTTGAGTAGCACGTTGTGTTATGTAATAAATAATGGAAATATTACATTACACACGATGAATAAACGATCGCATCAAATTTCTAATAAAATTAAATCTATTAAAACAGTAGGTAAATAAAATATTCAATAAATTTACTATTTGTGAGTTAACGATTAGCCAGTTTGCGTGGTAACCCAACCTAACCTAACCTGGGATTGATACACATGTTAGGTACGGTTACATTAGGGGTGCGTTCAGTTTGTGCGCTTACACGTTATCGACTGTCTTTGGGCGGTTTTCGCGCTAAAAGTGTCCGCAACTTAACTGGTACCACCCAGAATAATTATGCACAATAATTTTTGATTAATTTTTATTTTTAATCAAATTTTGCCAAAACATTTTCAACAAAAATAATTTTCAATGAAAAAAAAAAGAACTTTCTATAATACCTCAAGTATATTTTGATGTATAGGCTAATAAATAAATAAATAAATAAATAAATAAAAGAAAATTATAGTAATTAGTTAAGATTTTGAATAAATTCCTACCCAAACTATGACATCCACAATGACATCCCATTCCTATCCCTTTCTTTCATCCTTATTATAAAAAGGAAATCTAATATATAGTTAAATCTATGAATTGCTAACAAAAAATAAAAGCTTCATTCATCCCATGCAATTAATAAAAATCAAAACACGTTATGTAAACGCGTTTTTATAACAATTTGTAATGCGTGTTACATACTAGTATCACACTATAATAATAAGCTCATAAACATTTATGTATAATATATTTTTAAAATAAATAGAATTAAAGACACGTTATACTTACGGGGCTTACTCATGATGATTGATTCTCTTTCAACTTGTAATACAACTTGTGTTCAATCAATCGTTTGCTGAGTTCTAATACTAAAAAAATATATACATAGTCAGACAATAATATGTACATAAAATTCTTACATCATAAGAAATTTCAATTTTTATGCATTTTACAAAAATATTACTCAACAATGACATTAATCATTAAAAATATATAGGCCTACCATAATTTGTCAGTAAAAACAAAACAAAACTTGTTCGTGGGGTGTTCTTTTTTTTGATGTTAATATTTACTTTAACTAAAAAATAAGTATAATCAAATTTCGGTAATAAATGTTTAGTAATAATAACATTTAATAAATTTAAACAAATCATTGTTCCAATAACTGCACTCATTAATTCAATAGAACCCTAATTTTCTTTCTTCCTATTCTTCTTAAACAATCATAAAACTAATGAACTTTTTTTTATACTATTCTTCATATCATAAGTATTAATATATTTTTAATAATAACTATAATTTTAAAAACATGAGATATGTGAATATAAATTGCCTTAATTAACTTACATGCGAAATGAACCCTGTTAATTCATTTCTAGCTCAGTTTGCACAAAGAATTCATTTTATAGATGAAAACGGAATAATAATCATAGACATCATAGAAAGCTAATTACTAAAAATAGTAAAAAGAAACGCTAATACAAATGCATTGTTGTCTAACTCGTGTTAATTGTTACTTAATGAATAATCACGACATAAAAAACCATTTGTAATATCAGAAACAAGCATGATTTATAAACATTTAACAAAAAAAATACATAACTTGTAAAAATATACATAAAAAAACTTGTCTTTATGAACTCGATGTTTCAAATGTTTATCGCGATAATATCGTGTCTTCTATTCACGCGATAGTTTTTCTGCTCGCGATAATATCGGCGATATTACCAGAGACTCTTCATAGTGAAAGTGGATTTTTTCGGTCAAATTTTACCATTCCCAAAATACGTTACACGCTATTGAAGGTCTGTGGTGTTTTGACTTGGGCTACGTTCACGTTGGACGCTTTTTTTGCTGAAAACGCTCGTAAACGTGCAAAGGTGGTCGATAACCAATATAAATTCCATATAAATTAAACAGACTTATCGACTATCTTTGCACGTTTATGAGCGTTTTAGCGAAAAAGCGTCCAACGTAAACGAAGCCTTGATCCCATGCGTTGAGAAACACCACAACGCAACCGAAGACCCTCAATATCAATATTGACTGTCTTTGAACTCAACAGAACAGAATAAGAAAGGAAATGGCTATGTTTAGATTTAGCAACTTTCACGACGACGATTACCATGTTGAGGAAGGCAGTGATGAAGAGGAGTATCCTAGGTATAGTATTATTCAATTACAGTTTGTTAATGATGCGTCAACTCATCTTATGTTGACAACTGTTTCATGTCAACACGAATCGATGCATAATGCTGATTTCTGCGGAATAGGGACACAACATGATTCATTTAACAATTTAACACAGTGCTCCTAGATTTTTAATTCAACATTGCCACTTTTTAAAGAACATCTATTAGACAAGGATTCATAAATTAGGCAATTTCGGAGTTGACGCTGCTAAATGGCGACGTTGCATCTTCGTAATCGCATGGTAGTTCACGCTGCTGAAAATGCTACAGCAACATTAATCATACATTTGTTACGTTTTTAAATAATTGACCTCCATACCTATAAACATAGATGCATTGCTGTCATTTAGCAGCGTAAACTCTGATAACCATAAATTATTAATTTACACAAAAAAAACTTGTTTAACGGTATAACCAAACTGTACGATGTTAATAATCCTAATTATTAACATTGTACAATTGAGGATGAGTTATTTAGTTGAAACAGTTTGGTAAACATGATAAAGTTGTTATTTTTTGTACTTAATAAAGTTTCTTTCTCAACCACACAGTTCGGACGAAGAAATGGATGGTGCGGTCAAGTATCTGTCCGAAGTCGGCAACGTTGAGCCTAAGGCAAGAACTAAAGATTTCGAACTGGAGATGAACTCCGAACTTGATTCCGCTATCCTCAACCACGAAGGTATTTCTCACTTGCTTGTACATTTGTTGCACGGTTGAACGTTTCAACTCACTGGCAGATTTATGTAGGTGGGTACAAACCTCACCAAGAACATGGTTATCACACGAAATATTCATTTGGAGCTTGACTTGCCACGAAAAAAACATAATTTTTAGACATATTCATCATGAAATTCTTAGGAGAACTAAGAGTTGATTTTAAATCCGCCACTGTCTCAACTTCATTGTATCAAGACATTGTTACGCTTGATGAATGTATGTGCAACGTTTCAGAGTGATGTAACGAACGTGCAACCGGTTGAATTAAATACTTACCATATAAAATTTGCCATTTGTTTATTTGCAGCGAAATATAATTTTGTTTCAACATCCAAGCCACCACCCAAGGCTACAAAGCGAACAGGCGATGATGACAAAACCAAGACAGAATGCTACGACGATATTTACTTTGATTCTGATGACGACGATGATGACAATGCTGACAATAAGCAAAGTAAAGGTAAAACGGATTTCGTGCTGCATGGAAAGTTATCATGTGCTTAAAGATGTCGCTTGCATATTGAATACATTTTACGTAAATCTATGTTTAGAATATCCTATGAATGTGTATATCAGTGAATTTTGCACAAATTTTAAATCAAAGATCATCATGAGATGCTCATATCATTGTGTTAGAAACACAAGCTACAAACATTTCATTGTCTGGTTGTTTTTTAGTCAACCCCTCCTGACATTGAATTTTGTTTCAGATAAAAAGAAGAAACGACGAGTTCTGTCCAACGACGAGTTATTCTACGATCCCGACATGGACGATGATGACCAGAAATGGGTTGATGACTCGCGGCGGGCATACCTACCCAAAACAGCACCAGGACAACAGCAAAAGCCACTGCCAAAAACTGATGGAACACTGAGCTGCCCAGCGTGCATGACTATTTTATGTTTGGATTGTCAAAGGCAAGTACTGTTTACTTAGTTAACTTTAAATGCTAGCTAAGCTGTAGGCACAAGCATAGTGCCATATCAATGGCACTACCTTTAGGTAGTAGGTTTATTTAGTTAGAAATCATTTTTAAGCAGTGAACGTTTACAGAGCAAGACACACTGTCAACTGTATCTGATAGACATGGTACACTATATTTATACATTGTTTTTGTTTCAATCTTGTTTGACTCATGACCCAGTTGTTCTGTACTCTTATCATGCCATAATGGTTTCTTAACTTTTCAATACAAATCATCATCATTTTACTGTGCAAGACTGAAAAGGGAAAACTGGTGGTCTAGAATACCATTGGTTTCTGCTGCGTGGATGAAATCTTAAACATTGCGTGTTAATTGTTATCTAATTACATTTACAGGGTGTATCTGAATGGTCTGTACAAACTTGAGGAATACGTTCCAGGAACCTAAACAAGCAGAAAGCTTCCTACGAACATGGGGTCAAAAACGCTAGTTTCTGAAGTTGCAATGGTTTGAAGTTTGCCTACAATGGCTGGCGATGTTGTCACGTCAAATCGCCCATCTCGTTCTCATTGCAAGCAAACTTCAAATCGTCATAACTCCAGAAGCAAGCTTTTCCGACCCATGTCACACATCATTTTCTGCTCCCTAGGTGGAACGTATTCCCAAAGTTGGTACAGACCATACAGATACACCCTATAACAATGCACTTCTCAATCCTTGTACAGCTTCATGGTACATGGCTACTTGATGAATGAAAACTGTTTCAAGCCAAATCCGTATTGATCAAGGGTGCGCTTAAGAACTGCATCTCTATGCCCATTCTAAATGAGAAATAGGTAATGCAGTAAAAACAAGTTGAAAAAAATAGGTAGTGGAAAAGGATAGGTTAACAGTTCTGCAAGAAAAAATATATATTTTCTACTACGGTTGAAAGGTAGACACCAAGAAATGTTAGCATAGTCATAGGGAGTGATTTCAGAAGGTTAAAAAATGAACATGTAAAAGGGTAACATTTTCGAATGTGTTAGGTGTATTCTGCCTTAACGTTAATAATTTTTAACAAAAAAAACAGGTGCAAATATTAGTGAAAGAAGTAGCCCATAAAGACCAAGGCAAGTTTAGATTTAAACATTAAGTTTTTCCTGGAAATTGTAAAAATGTTACACCAGGCCCTTCAAATAAGAGTGAAATTGTACAAGGTTTACCTTGCAGCACTGTCATTCAAGTTAGTCTAGAATCAATTCAAATTGGTGCTTAGTAGAACTTCACAATTGGTAACCTTCAATGGCTAAAGCAGATTAGCCTACACTTAAAATTGTCATTGTAAAAATAAAACCTGACTTTTGGGAGTGAAGTTGGCAATCAAGATTAGCTTGATGGGGATGGGGGTGAAAATTTATAAAGCAAACAGGTTTGAACTTTCCCTTGTTAACAGAACTCTTGTTTAATTTTTTTAGTTATAACTAATATGCAGTTGCAACACTTAAGGTTGCTTAAGTCTTTGGGTGGTTAGTTATTCAACACTCATTTATTGTTATTTACAAGTTGAGAGAAGAGTTTAATAACACTTGTCACATAGTTATAATGATACACCAAATTCTTGACTTACATCAGGAGTGATCAACCTTTTGGGAATCATGGGCCACTTTGAAAATTTTGTACAATAGAGTCCTAGAACATCAATATGCTTCAACAAGAATTCGCTGGTCAGTACCGGGAACAAACAACTTAGTTTGTGATTACAAGTGAATTGTGAAGTGTTCAAGGTGAACATTCTTTGCTGTTTTTGACAACACTCAGAAAAATGAAATTTGCATATTTAATTAATTTTAGTTGTTAAATTGAAGGAAAATTTTGAACATTATAACCTTCTGTTGCAAGTCAGTATCCTAGGCTTCAATTCAAAAGCAAACACTTTTGGGAAAATTTGTTGAGTACCAGAAGGCACATTTACATGGATAGTTGCAGTCATGACGGCGACTATCTTCGTGAACATCCAATATTATTTTGGATTTATTGTATAAAAGTGGATAGTTGTTGCTACTGTCATTGCGTAAACACCTTAGTGGAAAGGTGCACTCTTTTACATTTAAAGAATTAACTTTGCTGTAAAAACTATTTGCCATATTGTTTAATAATTTCTGACACCAGTTTGTTTATAATACGTGTTAGCATACTCTAAGTAGAAAAGAAAATAGCACCATAAACCAAGCAGGGGTTAAAAATCTACTCAAGCCCACTTAACATGTCAAAAACTTTTTCAATCAAATTCCATCGATTTCAACTTGACATCTGGGCATGTTTTCGTAGTTTCAATAAAACAACAAAAGCACTGAAAACGCACCCAGATGTGCATGGAAGTTGAAATAGTTTTGACGTGTAAAATCCTCTTTTTGGAAGTAGTTCCGCGTTCACAACTTTTCTTTTATTTGCAGGCACGAGTTTTATTCCTCACAATTCCGAGCCATGTTTGTGAAGAACTGCAGCATCAACCGTTCCGAGACTCTGCATTACCCCGAAAAGAACAAGAAGTTCAAGAAGCAGCGAAAACAGGATCCAATGCCCGGTCCCAGTGCCGATGCCAATCCTTCCGATCTGTACCATCCCGTAGCCTGTAACATTTGCAAGACCGAAGTTGCCGTTTACGATTCCGATGAAGTGTACCATTTTTTCAACGTTTTAGCCGGCGCTTAAAAAAAAACGACCACTTATTTGGATGGCTATAACAATTTTGTAAATATCAAAGTAGTAAAAGGATAATTTGGTTATCGTTTAAATTGTTTTATTGAATTCCATAAACATGAGGTCAGAGGAGGTCATATAAAATACTGGGATGAACATCAAAAAGGGATCTATACAAATTTTGTTTATGCAAAAAGGACAAAAGTGATATATATTTATTTTACAAAAGTTAGTCCAGTATTCGTTCATCCCCAACAAATACTCAGTTAAATTAAACCCGATAAATTTATGTAGTTTGGAAAGTTTTTTTTTTCTCTTTTGTAGTAGTAGTATTATTATTTTTATCTCTTTTTGTCAATGTACATTTCCTGCAACTTAAAAACAAAACAAAAAAAAAAAAAAACAACTAATTGACAAGAAAATTAAAATTTCCTGGATTATTTTGAAAATCAGCACGAGGAAACAGAATAATTGTTATTATTATTATTTTTGTTTCAAATACCTAAATCCCCAGCAAATCAGGCAGGACTATCCATTAAATGACTGAACCATCATTAACTATTTCAGGAATGTCTAGTTCGATTTAAAACGCTCCTCTGAATTCTGCCAATTGGATCAAGAAACACCACCCTGAAAAAACAGGTAAGAGCAGCAGCAGACATTTAATGTACAGTCTGCAGGTGCAATTAAAAAATAAAAAACAAAACAAAAAATAGAAAATATTTTTTTTAAAAAGAAAAACATAAAAGTCGAATAACCAATGAATGAAGAGAAAAGATTTGAAGAACAATCATACAGGAGAGAGCACAGACAATCTAATTAGAAGAGGGAAGAGTAGTTACAACAAACACAGGAAGGGATTTAGGACAACCAACGAGAGTAAATTTTTTCTTTTTTTGTTGTTTTAAATTTGTTAAGTATGATACAAAAAAATTTACAGAAGCAACATTTCCAGGACCAATCAATTTCTGACAGTAAAAATAGAAAGCAGAAAATGTAAGTAAAAATTATATTTATAACCTTTTATATTAATTACATCCCACAATGCGACCAGAGGTTTTTCACTTGGATGTCATCATTGTAACGAATTCTAAGAGAAAAAAAACGCAAACAAAACGGACAATCAAGTTACAGCTTCCAACTACTACTTACAACTTACAACAACTCAAATAGCAACCTTTAACCAACTCATCTCTTTTTACACTAGTTTAATGCTCAAATTATTTTGAGCGTTAAATATGATTTTGATTCAATATCAAAATCATATTCTAGGTCTGAGAAAGTTACGAACAAAGTAACATGCATGCAATACTATTATTGTGAAAAATCAGTCGCTGCCATGGGAGTGTCTATGGGCATAAACACGAGTTTTAGTTTAAAAACCATTAATCATAAATGTGTTTCTGTTTTAACTAATCTATAGTGTGTTGTCACGGTATAGACACCAGTGACCATAAAATAATTTTTTTCTATTTAATCTAAACTGCTACATCTACCCATAGACAAGTAGTGTTAATACATCTCTAAAAGAGGTATCGCCAAAAGGTCACATTGAGAAAATCCTCACATTAAATAAATATTCAAAATACAAGTAAATACATAAGCATGGGCAAGTCAATAACCAAAAATTTGCCATGCTCTAGTAAGAGCATAATTTTGAGCAAAACTATTAGTGCAATAAGTGTCAAGTAACCCGTAGACAGCGAAGCAAGTTCAGATCAAGCGTGTTTTTCTCGAAATGTACTTAACACCATTTACTACACACCAGGCATTTCAACTATTATAGATTAATGCTGAATAGTACACAATGTTCTAAACATGGAAACGTATATTTTGTTGAGGGGTGCACTAAACATGGCAAAAAATGACACTCTCAAGATTACAAAATGTGCCACAAACACTGCATGTTATATACATGCACTATTTTGTTTTGCTCCTCTATGATTAATAGACACTACAAGGGAGATCCAGAAAGTTCAGGTTCTCCTAGCAACAAAATGCCGCTATTTCAAGTTTTAAATTGATACACGCATTTAGTTGTAGTAAAAGTTACATACAACTATTACATGCTTGTATGTAATGCAATAGAGAATGTATAAGAAGCATGCCAATGGTTGGACCAATGAAAAGCAAACTCACCTTCATAGTTGACCTGCCCATCGCCATCGATGTCGGCTTCTCTGATCATTTCATCTACTTCTTCATCTGTTAGTTTTTCACCCAAGTTTGTCATAACGTGCCTCAACTCGGCCGCACTGATGAAGCCGTTGCCGTCCTTGTCGAACACCCTGAAGGCTTCTCGGATCTCTTCTTCACTGTCAGTGTCCTTCATTTTGCGAGCCATCATTGTCAAGAACTCGGGAAAATCAATTGTACCGTTTCCTGAAAAGTGAAAACAAACCATTCAGGACAACACACGTTTCAGACATTATAGAGTAATCACAACCTCAAGTGACTAGGCGAGCCAAGCCTCAACCCATGCATGTTTATGCGAAAAGCTAGATGTGCTAGGTTGTACTAGTAATTCCAAAAATTATCAGGGTGACATCCGGATTCAATGTGAATGTTGGCACATTATCCAAAGTAAATTCTACAGACATCTACAGATGCAATGCAAACTTTTGTAAAAGTACAAAAAAAGTTAATAGGGCCTACTGCAATATATTATTTCTGAATGTTTACCAAAGCTGACATGCAAAAATCAAATTACAGGGTAATCCTGAAATGTCTAGTCAAATTTCAACCACAAATCTTGCACATTAAAACAAATCAAACCCATATTAAACATGGGTCAGCAAATGTAAAATGAGCAGTGGCGCATTCAGGGGTGAGCCTAAAGGACCCCATCCCCATTCAAGAACCCAGAAATATGCCCCAAATTTAATACATTTTTGTTTTTCTATGTAACTGTTTTATAATAAATTGGTATCCTATTGAAAATAGCTGTGTTTCGATAATATCTTTAATTAATTTCCATAGTTTCATGTGTAAAATAATTCCGTGCCCCCCATTGCATCCGAATCCTAAGTCATGCCCCCTCCAAACTTAATTTCTGAATACGCCCCTGCACACGAGTGTGCATTTCTGGACCCATGTTTATTTGGATTTTTTTTTGCTTTGTTTTGATGCATAGCACTGTGGTTAAATTTTGACAGCATTTTAAGAACAAACTGTATATTAACATGTGAATCAAGTTAACATACAGACCACTGAATTTTAACAGCTTGTGCCTAATAAATTCATTTATCAAGCGCAATCTAAAAATAATCCTAAAGCATTTTTAATATATCTTGATTGCGCATCGTGACTGCACATTGACCTTCCACAAAATTTTTTTAATTCAAACTAACTAGCCAACTAGCTTAAGTTTTGAGGCCTATAACCTATTCAAGCATGTCAATCGACACAGTGCACTTCGATTTTCATTGAGAGCCCGCAAGCACAAGAAAGCAGATTGTGCTTTTGTGATTAACGATAAGCGTTAAGACAACAGAACACCACAAGATAAAAGCTGCAGTTAAAAAATGCCAAACAGTCATATCCAAAAACCAACAAACCATCGGCATCGACTTCATTGATCATATCTTGAAGTTCGGCTTCAGTGGGATTTTGACCCAAAGACCGCATCACGGTTCCCAATTCCTTTGTTGTGATTGTGCCATCTCCATCCTTATCGAACAGGGAGAAAGCTTCTTTGAATTCTGTCAAATAAATTCAAATACATACCATTAACATACAATCATACATCATCTATTATTACACCACCATGCGTTCGTTCAATCAGTTCCTCGTTGACAGCGCCAATAACACTGTCAACCTTCGACACGACAAAACCCTCGAGTTCGATTATCCACTGTTCAAATCTAATCTCTTAACATGGAATGAGGCAATGTTTCGATGATGTCTCACACTCCCAAGTTTGGAATCGGAAAAAAAAATTCTTAATCACAAACTAATCATGGTTGAAAATTTTCAATTTTCCAAGTACTCACCAACAGTTCCTTCTAAGTTAACGGATCTCAAAAAAACTCGAGGGTTTTCCCGACAAAGATCAAATCTCTACTCAATTATGCAGTGTACTCAAACAATTTTTGTCAAGTCATTAATAGAAAACAGCAATTTAATCTATGGAAATTAATTTATATAGCCCATAAAATGATACAGCAAATCAATCTCCAAGCATATATAAAAATAGAAAGCAAAACTTCAAGTAGTTTCAAAGATGGCAATCTTGTCCTTACCTGCAATTTGCTCTTCAGTCAATTGGTCAGCCTATAGAAAGGGAGAGAAAAACAAAAGCAAGTTTTAATGCATATTACATCAGGATGTAATTTTCATTAACATTACGATGCAAATGAGCATATTCCCAAACCCCACAAACTTTCCAAGCACCAAAAATGTTACTACCACGACGACGACAACAAGCCTACATTACTTTACCAGGCAGCTTCATTACTATACACTGGAAAACTTTCATGCAACATCTATATACACATATATAAACATAAATATACACATACATATAAATAAATATTTAAAAAAACGGGAACTATCTATCACACCACCATCTCTTCCATAAAACAGCAGCAGCTGCAGACCAGACAGGAAAGGAAATGAAATGAATAACAAAAAAAAAGAAGCCACCAGTTTCAAACTACCAAATGACTTCATAGCTTGACTATGGCTACAAACTTGACTAATGTCAGAGGTTGCTCATTTCCCGCCTTTTATTAGCAGTATTATTCAAAAACTAACTCATCAAGGTTCTTCTTCCATGGTGTCAACTTTTGCTTCTGGGATTTCAAACTACAGTGGAATCCAGTTGTTATTATAATTATGGATAATGTTATCACAATCAGTATTGTTATCAAATCAGTTGGTCCCAAAACACTGTTTTGATGTTCTTTAATCCATTGTTTTTATCAAAAAGCACTAGTCTCATCAAAGTGATCATAGTACAGTAAGCAGATTCCACTGTATTTGAAAAAAGTTTTTGGTTTTTTTTTTTTTTTCGACATATGGTGCTGACAATTTCACTTTTTGACATAATTAACCATAAATTGTTGGTGTCAACAATTCCACTCCACAACCACAGCTATTTTTTTTTAAAAAGTTTTAAATAACTGGCCAATGACTGCTAAAACTATGGCTGAATCCAAATTTTCAAAAAGACCATTGTTGAGATGTTTTAACGGTTTTTCTGAAAACGGTTTTTGATCAACTTTGGAATGTTTGGCAGTCACTTTGCCTTTGCAACAAAACTGTTCGAATGACAATGGTTACCAATTTCCAATCACGAGTCGCGTTTCAACCTTGTGTACCACCAACAGTGCATTAGCGTAATTGTTATTGTTATCGTGCAGCGTCCCCATAAATTGATTGTCATTTCGATGCAATGTCCGAATAAATGGAAGTATTACAAAGTCAAACAACAACGATCACATCAAGTTCCAGTGTTGTGTAATACTTGTAACGATTCGATTAAAACCAACAGATGTTCAAAATGCTGGTACGTTTAAGATGTTCATTTTAACCTAGTTATCTGCATCATTTCAATAAAAGTGTGTTACCAGGACCATTTGTACCAGTTCCATGGTTAGACATGATGGAACAAACTAGACAACTAGTTAACTTTATAATCAAGTAATAATAATAATCACAAATCAATGGCGACTTGTGTTCCAATGCAAATGTAATTTGACTCCTTGGGATTAGCTCACGCCAGAGAATAGATGGAAATCCAGGAATGTGACTATGTTCCCTGTGTGATTCAGTTGTTTCAGAGTAACCTTGGGGTGCGTTAAATGTCGAATGGTTATAAGGTCCAGGTAATAATGTGAATAACCCCCTTTGTTTTTATGTTAACTATCAAGAGTTCAATGGAGTTGATTGTTCTAAATTTGGATAACCTGTTGCTGTGTAACCAAAAATTACTATATGACAACAGAATAAATACATCAAGTTAACTTTGTTACATAATTATACACATGATGGTACAAATGGCAAACAATACTACCCCTTCAACAAATAATAGTGTATTACATTAATTATATATACATTATAATTAGTACTATAATTCACAAGTGTTATATAGATGTACATATGCAGTATATGTATTTTTATAAAATATTAACTATAACATATATTTATTTATAATACAATTGGTTATCTTTCACCTATGGCTGCAAACTGATAAAAGGAAAGAAGGATGTGGTTAGATAAAAGGATCTATAAACCCAACTAGATAGTAACCCCAGTTAATTTAGACAATAATCTATAATATTAAATAATAATAATTATTATTTTAACAATAATAATAATAATATAGTAACTAATAATACATCTATTATATCACATAACATATCTATAGTATACCATCTCTGAAGTATACCACGCATGAGCGAACTTTTTTCCTATTGATGAAACTATTAAGAGCAACTAGTGTTAGAATTACACAACCAACTTTACAACTTTTTCAAAAATTAACCCCCACATTCCAATTGACCCTTTCTCTTCCTCCTCCCACCACAAAAATCAAGACAAAAATTGTAATTTTTTTTTCCTCGTCTCGGGAAGAACCGGTTTCGCCATTTTGACAAGGGAGCGTTGCCAAAGTTAGCAAAAGGGAGCTACCGACAAAAAAAAAAAAGTGAAGAAAAAAAAGGGGGGCGTGCGATGTGTAAAAAAGAAACTGCCATCATCCGTTCGACGACATTGGGGGTTAACTAAAAAAACGAATGGAATGTACGCCTAGCTAAGGGTCCCTCGTGGTTAAACATGAGATCGATGGGACAAGCAAACGACTCACCATCGTGGATTGAAGTCAGATTCGACGAGCTGCAGAACGTTATTATATCCACAACTGGCTTCGGCCACAGCGACAACGAGTCAACGACAACGACGAACTATTTCGAACGCGGCAAACTACGAAAAAGCACTGCTTGGTGTGGTTGGTTGCAAGTTAGCGGCGAGGGCAGCAGCACCAGCGCAACGTATTTCTCCGCCACGAAATAAGTCCAGTCAAAAGTTGGTGGGATGGGAAAATTGGACGAAAAAAAAATAGATAGAAGTCGCACGTGAAGCACGCTTGTCCTGTTTTCCCCCCCAAAGCCAAAGTGCGAGTTTTGAAAATGTTTTCAACGTTCGCTATTTAGCCGAAAGGGCGAAGCGGGGGCTTCTTTGGCACGCTTTGCGCTTTAGCCCGCTGAGGTTTACTTCGCGTTGCGCAAGGTTTCATTTTTATATAGGAGAAGTGGCGCCGCTGTTTACCATTCGAGTTTCCTCTTGCCTTCTTTTGCTATTCCCAAGGTGGCTTTGTAAAAGGGCGTGTGATTGGTGCGCTTACACCTGCAATGCGTCATGTGTTCCGCGCTCGGCTGTCGCTTCTGCAGAAACTTCACTGCGGCCGAACGTTACGTTTGCTCCTTCTGCCGTTTCCACCATCGCCCTAATTTTAGGTCTTTGTCATCATCATCATCCTCTCATCATTTTAAAGTTTCCTTCTATACTTCGACTACTACCAACTTCTTTTTTTTTATACTACTACTACTACCACTATTTTTTTCTGCTTCCACTGGCATCTCTTTTTTTGTTGTTTCACAATTTTTTAAGAGTGGTACATTTTTTTTTAAAAAGAAAACCAATCAAAACAAACAAAAATTAACTCTTTTTTTAAAAAAAAAAAATTGTTTTCACTACCAAAAAGTGCCTTCTAAAAAACACTGAACCAACCGAAGGACTGATTTAACAAAATCGTAGAGAAACAACCATCTGAACCTGAGGTAACAACCTCCTCTTCCTCTAGCTTTCCCTATGGCCTCAATGATAACAATAGAGATATACTCTATATGAATGACTGGCTTCTCCTGCTGCTGCTGCTGATGCTGTTCAATCCCAAATGCTTTGCTCTTTTTATTATATATATACTTGTATAAGGCTTCCAAACATTGCTTTATCTTATTATATCCATCTCTTACAAAGCTAAAAAATGTGCTTTTGTTATGGTCCAAATATAACCCCCTCATGATGGATATTTATGCTTCGCTTTGATGATGCAAACAAGATTATTACAATGCATCTTTGAATATTTTGATCATCAATAAATACGCATGTTATCTTGTAAAAAAATAAATATGCTTCCAGTGCTTCTTTTATGCTATACTAATCGACTTTTATGGGATGATATACACCACTTGGGTCAACTTTCACTTTAGGTTGGTTCAGGGAAAAATATACTTATTGCTCTGCGATATTTTAATGCTGCTGTTTTTTACCTAACCTAGTGTCTATGGGTGTATAGTATATACCAGATTACGTTAGTTAGAAAATACACATTAAAAAAATATTTAACCCTAAACTCCGTTCATCAACCTAAAGCAAAAGTTAACCCAATCTTGTAAACATTATTATAATATACATTGTTTATCATTACAATATCAACTTGATCGATAACGATGTTATGACTCGATTACGATAAATGTTTACAAACTTAAAAATATCATTTTCTTTTTCTTTTTTTTTGTGTATATTATGGCTTCACTATTTATAGTATCACCATGGTGAAATACAATATGCACCCTAACAGAGCATATCTTACTAAATGAAGCCACACGAACTATAGCAATGTTGTTATTTTTAAGTTTGTAACCCCCCCTTGACAATGAAATTCCACTGTGGAATTGTATGACATTTTGCAACTGTTGTACTACTTTCGATATTTGTACCACACGTTCTTGTAAACTTGTTTACTTTATGCGGCTTGTGAAACTACCACGTGATCAACGTTATATATTCGCTTTCAAATATACTGTATATGCTGTATGTACAAATATACAGTTTCATAGCCTGTCTATGAAAGTTGTAAATCACGTGATCATAATGTCTTTCTCGTGTCGGTTGACCTTTGTGAAATTAAGAGATTTTATTTAGGACTGAACAAGCTGCTAGATAATTAGGGTTTTGCGACATCAACAAGCATACCAAAAAAAAATAAAAAATAAGAGGACATTGGCTGAAATAAGATGGTGGGGTAAAAACTTGTTATAACGTGATCGATATTGCGTCCCACACGACGACGGTTACTGCAATGGCGAAGAAACAACGAGGGATGCGGTTGTCATGGCAACCCCCCTCAAGGTTACCCACAAGCCTTTGCGCAGCGCTAATTTCGCCTGTGCTGCGGCTTCCATTTCATCGTCTGCTATATTGCCGCTGTTCATGTTTTGTTAGGATTGTTGTTACGAATACATTTATACGGCTTTACGGGCTTCCGGTTATGCTTATTTTGCTTTTTGTTTGTTAGGCTGGACGTTTGGCGAAGTCCAAAATGTTTATTGTCGATGCTTTTCATGATTTACCACGCGAAACTTTTTTAAAAATAAGTTATTTACAATTTCCGTGCATTGAAAAACACGTGGTTTGCGTTTTGGCATTGGATACACCACACGGTTCTGTGGTAAACATACAACAGGATGGTAATAAATAAATAACTATGAGAATGGAATGTTGTGTAAAAATGCAATGATACATAAATGCAACGCTGCATATAAATGGAATGCTATACTCTACTTTATACCACAAAAAGTGACAAACTTAAAACTCGTCATAACTGTGGTAGTACACCACGTCTTGTGTATACACTAGGTCCAATCAAAATTTGCGCCATCATATGGACTACTAATGTACGGTTTCCCTTGTCAAATTACCACCGTTACAACGTGGGTTTCTTCGAATCAACTAGATTTGTTCCTATATGGTTTAAGACCTTAGCGTTTCCCAATTACATTTTTTGTCGCAACATTAATTTATATTTTGTGCAACATAATAGTATTTCTTCAACTTTTTTTAGTGTACCACATCAATTAGTGAACATAAATGCTCCTAACAGGCAAAAAAAATCTTCTAATTCAAGGACAGACACCTTTAAATTGAAAACAGAACGCTTTCCGCAGAACTCCATTTGGGGAAACACTTTCAGACAAATGGTCCCCCAGACACACCCCCCTCTTTCTACGTATAAATTCTCTCCAAAAAAATAATATACTAGTTTTGAGCCAAACTTTACATTTAATTAAGTACATTATGTATACTGTATATTATATGATCCATGGATTTTCTGCATAAAAGTATACATTATTTAGCTTCACATTTTGTGTGAAAAAAAATAATGCTTCTGTACTGGCAGAAATGATAAACACATTTCGCTAATATGCGATTTTCATTAGCTTATCTAACGCTAACCGAACCTCCCATTAATCATCACAGGGTGTGAGCTATGGTAAATAGCAGTTTGTATACACTGGCTGTTTTATTGATATCGCATATTAACGAATCTTGTTTTTCATTTCCACCAGTACACATGCATATACTGTATTTCCACAAAACGGGGAATTACAAAATTTATAGATCTAAGTCCATTGCTGGCGTAATCATTTTCGCATTCTAGCACAACAAGTCATTTAAGTTGTGGCATCATGCCAAAGGCAGGTGCTTCGAGGCTGTTCCCCACCTTGCGTTGTTATTAGGGGAGGTTGGTTTATATAGATAAACGTTTTTCTTATGATCAATTAGGTTGGAATACAACCATTGATTTATAAAAAGAGAAGAAAAAAAAATAGAGATGTGAAAGTCGATAACCATTGCACACGTGTATTAAAAGACCCATTAAATTGAACAATCGTGGTGACTGAATTTGCAATTAACTCAGCTATGTTCAATATCACTTCATAACTATTATTATCATTTATTTATGTGACTAGAAATCTTCATCCTAGTGTTGACAGCTAATAAGTCAAACAAGTGTAGAAATTGAAGAGTTATGATTTTGTTATGTGTACCAAAAAGAAACAACTACTCAAGAATTTGCTATATCATTGGTGCTTAATAGTTCTAAGGAAAAAGACATTATTAGAAGCTCAAACAAAAATCCATTATGACGTCAGAAGATTTTTTTTTAAGAGGGTGGTTGGTTCTTCTTCCATGGAAACCACCTGGTCTCCCAGCAATTACCGTATATTCAATCTCTGTTGAAAGTTCGAGTTACATCTTTTACTTTCATTTTTTTTCATAAGATAATCATTTAACCGATTACGTTTCAGAACACAGTAGCCTATTTTCATACTGCTCAGAACCTAATGATTTTGCAATTATCTAAAAATAACAGTTTTTAGTTAATTAAGCTGTTGGGTTTTAGTTAATAGGCAGTGAATACAGTTTGTTTTTTTTAGTATCATCTTCAGCATTACACTTGGGTGTAGAAGTGTTGTGTCAGTTGCAACAGAAGTTTTAATCAGCAGCCAAACTGGTTTTCTGCAATGACGATGTGTAATGCAGTGATGTGTATACACAGTGTGACATCTCAATTTGTATAAAAAAATGTCAATGCATGCGTTTATTCCTAATGTATACTTGTATGTATATTGTGTATGTATAATGTAATGTATATGTTACCGGCAATGAAATATGATCCAGTCATTGCATATGATTCTAGGCATTGTATAAAATGCCTAGCCTCTTTTACCAAAGTATGACATTGGAATAGTTGCATTATGCAAGAAGTTAAGAAGTTTAAAACCAGCTTACATAAGGCTTAATTTGTTGTTTTTTTCTGAGAAAATGTTAACTAAACTAAACAGTTCTAAACATGTTATTTCATACTTTGCCAAAAGAGGATAAGTATTTTATACAATGCTTTTACCACAACAATACCTGGGTTCTATGCATTGTCGGTAACTTATACTATATAAAATATACACCGGTAACAGTACTGTATATATATATATATAACTTTTTGTGTGTATAATCAAATACTAAAGTACTTGGTATAATGTACATTATGTGTATATAATCTACTTATAATGTATATCTAGAATATACATACAGTATTGGTAGTGTAAAATTACATAGATCATGTACAATTTTGTGTATATATATATATATATACGAGTTCGTGTACCTGTATTTATACTGTACATGCATTTATATATGTATACTGTATGTACAAATGGGTTACATCTATTTGAATA